>JANBUP010000034.1:0-28699 GCA_027579525.1 Coemansia furcata | reverse complement strand
CGCCCTGCCAACGTCGCAAAGTTCCCGCAGCGCTCGGCTCTCAGCCCAGCTCCACCTGGCATTGCCATTGCTGCATCATCTAGTGCATCGACCGAAGCTGCCTCTGACTCAGCCTCCGCCGCCTCGTCTGCCCCTGCTGCTGCCACCCCTGCTGCTCCTCCAAAGCCAGCTGGCGCATATCGCCCACCCCACGCCCGCACTCGCGATGCTGTTGGCAACGGCGCACCACGTTCGCTCTCGGATATGGCCGAGCGAGTTACTTTTGGCTCGCCTTCTCCAGCGGCTCATAGGGCTGTACCCGGTGCTACCTACGCTGCCGGCGGCGGCAACAGGATCCCCGTGGGTGCCACCCCCGAGATGGCCGCCAAGGCTGCCGCTGACAAAAAGTCTCGCCGCCGCAACCGCAAAAAGACAAAGGCCGATGGCAGCGACGAAGAAAGCGACGCTCCCACCGCTGCTGCTGCTACGGATAGCGAAAGCAAGCCGCCTGCGTCTGCTTCGTCTGCTGACATCGAGGCTCTGAAGCGCATCCGCGCCCTCAAGAAGAAGATCGGTCAGATCGACGCTTTGGCCAAGAAACGCGATGACGGTGAGACGCTTGCGCCGAACCAGCAAGCCAAGCTTGATTCCAAATCGCAGATCGAGTCTGAAATCGCAGAGCTTAATGCCGCTCTCACAAAGCTCAGCGCATAAAGGAACGGTCCTTGATCCGAGAATCATCCGAGTTTTGGAGCTCCCCAAATTGCTTTTCACTCCTCAAAGAAACGGAGAAAGAACGCGTAAACTCTAACCTCTCTCTTCTCTAGAATTCTTTCAGTAAAGAAATTTTTTTTGCCTTGTGACAGCTTACAACCTGCAACTTGCGATTCAGAATCTTACATCACTACTTTTTTAAATGTCGACAAAGATGAACTTTGGACCCGAATGGTACACTATCTGAATCAATCCATTTGCGGCTTGGATTGGACTTACATGCCTTGTCAACAACCAATCAACTCAATCTTGAATTTGCTGTCAATGTTTATTTCTGTAGGATGCGCAGCGCGCCTGCGTCAAACAGACTGTCAGTGAGCGGCGGCGAAGGCGGAGCGCCTGGTGCTGGCTCTTCCGATCGACTGGCTGACCCAGACGGCAAGTATGCCGTTGGCGATTCCGCTCATTCAGGAGGAAGTAACCGCAGGTACACGCAAGAGAGAATGCTTGAATTGTTCAAGACCCAGGACATTGCCGATACTTTTGCTGGCAGCGAGCACGTTTTCTCCCACCAACCTCTTGCGCCTGTAAGTCTGACTGAGCTCACAAGCAAGGAATATGAACTACTTTCGGGTTCGGTTAACAGCAGCGCCTCAAAGCGTTACAACACCACTCAGCTACAGCAACAGCAGTCCTTGCCTTCGGGCCGGTCCCAACAGCACCATCAGCAGCAGCCCTCTCATGCCTATGCGCGTAATGGCGGCGCGCATAGGGCAAGCAGCAACGGTTTGAGCAACAACGCCTGGACAAAGTTGAGAGATCCCTTGTCGCGCGGCGGCGGACCTGGAATCACCAATGGCGGCGCCGACTACGACTCCTTGGCCGACTTGACTAGCAGCTCGTCTAATGCTCCTAGTGGATTGGATCAGTTGGCTGGCGAGGAAAGCAATAGCGCTTGGCTTCGCCAGCCGATCGTTCGTGATAACGTCGGATCGTTTGGGAGCGATGGCGTGTTCCGCATGGGTGATGACGATGGTAGCGGCGGTGGAGATTTACTGGAGGCCCCTTCTTCGCGCGATAGTATGCTGGTTGGAGCGCGCACTTCAACTAGCAACTACTCGGCGCCTGGTAGTGCTGCAGGAGCTAGCGCGCGCCATGGGACGCGGCCCCTGCATGGTCGCCAAGCTCCAGGCGCTTTAAGCTATGCGGACGATGATGGCGGGGCATGGCGCGATCTGTCGAGTGCACCGCCGACGCCTGCAACCGCAACAGGACAGCAGCACCGGCTGCTGGAGCTTGCTGAGCAGGTCAAGTGGTGGTACCGAGACCCTCAAGGCAGCGTGCAAGGTCCGTTCTCGGCGTCCCACATGCAAGAGTGGCTGGCCGGTGGGTACTTTCCCTCTGATTTGCAAGTGTGCTACGAAGGCGGTTCGAGCTTTGAGCCGCTTGGTACTATGGTAACGCGTCTGGGTGGACCACAAAACGTGTTCATCTGTGCTGCCCTGGCCTTCCTTACGCAGGCTCACCCGTCACTTAGCGGGATTAGCACTCCGGCGACACCAAACGCCATGTCGCGAACGGCCAGTGCCGTCCAGCTGCGCTCACCAGGCGGTGACATTGCAAGGTCGGCCACGGGCACTCCAGCAGCTCGTGGAAGCGTGTACCAACTTGCACCAGGCTCTTCTGCTGGCACTGGTGCTACTGCTGCGAGTAGCACTACCGCTCAGACCAGTGCTTACGGTCAGCCTGCTGCTACGTCGGCAACTCAGATCTCGACTCTTCTTAGCGACCAACTTCTTATTGTCTCTGCGATCGGCGAGCGCCAATACCTGATTACGCAGTACCAAGAGCAACATCAGCAGAGGTTGGCCAAGCTGATGCAGGATCTGTCGCAAGAAGTTAATGCTGTCCACTATCGGGCTCAAATGGACCGGGCACCCGTGCAAAACGAGTATCTCGTAACGCTGCAGCTTCGCGCCCAGGCTGCCGAAGAGCGTCTGCGTCACGACCACATGCAGCTTATTCAGAACCAGGCCGTGGAGATTGGGCGTCTTGAAGCCAGTATCGACCCAGTTATCAAGGAGATGGTGGTGCGGAACGGCACCGAGTTTGCCATCAACTTTATCAACCAGCAGCTCCAGGAGCTCAGTCTCATGGCCGCCACTGAGAGCGCCGCACCGCAGACATCCGTAGCTGTGTCTAGTGCTGAACCGGCGGCCGTCCAGCCCACGGACACTGGTAGCGACCAGCCCATTTCCAACGTGAACGCAGTCGTGCGTAAGGATCCAGCTGCGTCAGAGCCAGAGACTGGCGCTATGGACTATGCGAAGGCTACGACTGTTGCTCAGGCTGATGTAGCAGCGCTGGCTGACGACCTGGAGCGCGTCGAAATTGCCACCAGCGATAAGCCAGTAGTAACATCTGCTGTGCCAGCCAAGAAGGACGTCTCCAAGTCTGCTTCGGGAAAGTCGCCTGCAGCTACACAGCCCGCTGCTGTAGCAGGAGCCAAGAGTGGAAAGAGTCGCCCACAGCCCAAGGTTTCTGATACTGGTGCTGCCAAGCCTGCATCGCCATGGGATACATCCAAGTCGGTCAACAAGAGCGATGCTACTACCATCGCCACTACGGCTCTGACCACCACTACGATATCTACTCCAGCCGGGACAAGTGAGAGCGGCTCACGCAAGGCCTCGTTCAGTGCCAACGTAGCTACACCCGCGCCTTGGTCCAACAGCACTGCCGCCGCCGCCAAGGGAAAGCAGCCCAAAAAGTCGTTGCTGCAAATCCAGCAAGAGGAGGAGGAAGCCCTGCGCAAGCGCCAGCAGGCCGATGAGCAGCAGCGTGTGTCGACTGTGGCAACTCGCGGCTTTGGGCCCACCTATGCCGACAGACTGGGTAGCGCCGCATCGGTCGCCCCGCGCTCATTGGCTGCTATCATGGCTGAGCAATCCAAGGAATCCAGCCGCAACAGCAGCTCCGCTAGCATCGCCGACGCCCATCCCGCCGCCGATGACTTTAATAGCAACACTGCCTCTGGCTGGACTGTGGCTCGCGTCATCTCCTCACAGTCTGCTCCCGCTCCGCCTGCTGCGCCAGCCTCGGGTCCAGCTTGGGGTGGCGCGAGTGCGTCGGGAACTGCCACGAATGGTGATCTGAGCAACTTGCTCGGAGCCAAGCCCACTGCGGGACGCCCGACTGCTGCAAAGCCATCGGTCGCAGTCATCAGCAGCAGCAGCGCGGGACCGACTTTGCCATCGATTGCGTTCTTGGAGTGGTGCCAGTCGCGCCTGAGCAGCCTGCGCGGCATCGACGTGTACAAGTTTATTGAGATGCTGCTCATCTTCCCGTTGAAGGCACCCGAGTCGACGCTGGAGATTATTACGGAGCAGGTTTACGCCTATTCGACCACGCTGAATGGCCGCGCGTTTGCCGAGGACTTTGTTGCCCGCCGTGCTAAGGATCATGCCGCCGTGCGTAACGGCTCTGCTAAGAGCGCCCCAGCCAACTGGGCCTTTGTATTGGAGGCTTCAAAGTCCGCCGCCTCGGGCTCTGCTGCTGGCAGTGGCAATGGCTTCTCCACTTCTGCCAGTAGTGCCCATGCCATGTCGCGTACTCGTGGAGCTAGCTCAGCTGGGTCATCATTCCAGGTTGTTGGCAAGAAGGGCAAAAAGTAATTGAACAATTGTATTCCCGAGTTTTTACGATGTTCTAACAAAGTAAACTTTGTTCTATCACAGGCCATTTTAGTGAGATATTACCATCCTCCTAAGGCGTCGATGTGGACACATGCACCACCAAGCGCCTTGGGTATGATTCTTTTGGAGTATGCTTTCAGACTCCCAGATATAACATATATCTTTACTGTTGGCAACATGCCTTTCCTAGGTTTATACTTTTGCACCTTTTTTGCATTTTGTATATTTTATAATACGCCCTATTACTGTCAAATGGTACTATCCAAGGTACCAAAGCCTGGTGGCTCCCATTTGCCCTTTTACATTCACCAGTTCAACAACAGGTTGAAGAATATCCGAAAAGAAGAGCAAACAGCCCTACTTAGCCATCCACATCATATAAACCATGCTGATGTTTGGATGCATGCAGAGCCACCTAAAAGCTTTCAGCAAACAATGAACAACATTATGACAATCATTAGCGCTGACTTGGAGGCCCGCTTGGCTGCCTGCGACGAAGCCTGGCAGGCCACGACAGCGAACTGGGGGGCATTTAGGCCTTTGAGGTCGCAAATAGGCATAACCAGTGCAGATCGTCAAATGAATGCGCATGTCAGTGATATTTATCTATGGGCGACTCCTAGCATAGGCACTCGCAAGGGTGGTCACACCCCTACAAGCACCCATTCCATGTGTCACCCAAAGATATTAATCACTCACATACCCATTCATATGTCAATCAGCATCACTTATTCTGATTTGCGACCTAGTGGGTCCAAACACTTCCCAGCTTACCATCATGGCCTCCTAGGCATCGTTGCAGGCATCCATAAGGCCTAATAAGCAACAAATAATAGGCAACCAAGATTCAAGCACTCAATGTTCCAACTAGGTATAAATAATTCCAATCGACACATGAATGGATACATATGCAACATTTATTTGCTAGCTCCACATGGTGCTATTTCCTACTTACTAGTTTTTATGAAGAGATAAAATACAGCTAGAATTACATACTGGAGAGTAACCTCAACAAATTGTACTAGTCCCTGCCCTGCTCTTTATATTCCCCATAGAACTCGCAACCTATATCATAAAACCTAACCCTTATCATACACAACAAGTTTTCAGATGAAAATCATTCTGTAACGCTGATACGATCAGATATAACATTGGATGTATCAGTGTGTGCATCCTCGCTGCCATGCCTGATTGCAACATAGTTATATCAAATTTAGACTAGCCGATTAAGCGGGTATATATGCTACTATTTTATTGGCATGATCAAACCTCATTGATTCCTTAATAAAAGTAGTGGCTCTCCATGTTCCCGCAGCAACTCATGCCGTGGTTACTCGAGCTGTGTTGGCTTTCCCACCTTTCTCTCTTTCTTTCATTTTTAACTTTTATTGTTTTATATTTTGTAATGACATTAGCCATTATACACCTATGACCACACATTTGACGGAAGGAGACTGCACACGTAGTCTGAGTGGCGCCACTAGTGTCGAGCCAGACCGCCACCTACTGCCCAGCGAAAGTTTTAGCTTCAGTGCAACCCCAGGCGACCACTATAGCGACGTTGAATCGCTTCTCCGGAATGCCTTGCGCCCCAACTGCGATGCTGTCAGCGGACTAGCTATCCCTCGCACGTCAAACCTCCACTCGGTGTCTAATGAATTCACTGGTAGGATTGCTGCGGAATTGGAAGCCCGACTGGCAAATACGGCTCAGTGCAAGGTACTTAGTGGTGCTTTTCGGTGCTTTAGCTATACTAGCGATCCTCTGGATGTGTGGGCCGAGGACGTTTTAGAATGGACTGGCTTTTCGGTGACTGAGACGAGTGTTGGCGGTCATAACAGATACGATGGCCATCATAGCGACGACTCAGAACTCATGGCCATGGATGCTGACTATGCTGTCCCTTTCTTTAAGTCGTTCCTCCTATTCGTTGCGCACTACGTCAAGGAGTACTTGGGCGAGAATGGTTCGAATGGTCTTAAGCTGAAGGACTGCGGACTGATATTGCCCGTTTCTAACAATAATGTGGATTCAGAGAGTACTGATTTCCCCTCGACTGGCTACGTCAACACTGTGGAGTTTGCCCTTGTTGAGTGTGGCAGATTCCCACTGGACAGCACCGTAGAGAGACAGGCGGCATCAGTGCCACACCTTATCGTCGCCGACGCAGTGATTGCAAGGAATAAAGACGACCATGACGAGGCCGAGCTAAGGTTGGCTACAAAGACGATGGAGCTGTTTTTCAGCCAGCACAACTGCCGGTTTGCCTGGGGACTGGCTGCGACTTCTCGCACTATCCGCGCATACGTCTTTGGCACTGACGATATTTGGGCGTCAACCAAGATGGATATCACTACCGCTGAGGGACGTCAGGCATTTATCTCGCTACTTGTCGACTGGTCGTTGTGCCCCGTCGAACGTCTTGGATTTGACCCGACCATTAGGTATGTTCTTGACGGGAGCGCTGGCAGTCCTTACCTCGCTATCGATGTGCTTGAGGCGAGCAAGAGTACGGGTCAAGAGGAACAACGCACGTACTACAGCAAGCAATGCGTTGGAGGAGCAGACCGCCTGACTGGACGCCGTGCCAGATACTTTGCCGCATCAGCCGATCTTGAAGCGCTAGACACGCCGGCATTCTTAATCAAAGATGTGTGGACGACTTTGAACAGTGACGTGCGCGAGATGACCTTCCTCGATGCCCTGCATGGTGAATTCGACGACTCTAGCGAGTTTGGCAACAGTTTTTCTCATTTCGTGAGTGCTGGGCCTGTGTATCTTCGCCAAGGAAATGAAGTTATTGCCGACTCAACTGACACTGCCTTTGCGGGACTACCAGGTGTCACTCAAGGTGCGACCAGGGTTACCAGCGGTGCAACACGCTCTTCCGCCAGCAAAGTCCGCCAGCACAGGCGCACGGTGGCAAAGTGGGCTGGAAACATAATTTCTATGGCAGCCGACCCGAACCAAATCGTTGTTGCCATCGCCGACGCAATGGTTGCCCTCAACGCAGCATACGTCAAGCGCAAGATCATTCACGGCAACATAACCGACCAGGCCATTCAGTTCCAGAAGACGGCCGATGGAGTAAAAGGAGTACTGGCCGAGTTTGACTATGCTTCCTATACTGGCAACAGTTCGGATTCAACCAATGCCGAAATGCCAGAGCAGATTATGTTCCAGTCCATCCGCACCTTGGAACGCCAAATACCGCCTGAGAAACCAAGTTTGTTTGACAAGAAGCACGCCAATGGCCAAAACACACGACTCGATGATTGGGAGAACATATTGTACATCATTTGTGTGCTTGGTACGTTCGGCATTAACCAGACAGAACGAAAAGCCTACCCCAAGGGAAAGCCAAGGGTCCCTCCTATCAAGCTGTGGAGCTCGGATGAAGCGCAAACTCCTTCCACTCAGAAGCGCTTCCACATGAACACCGAGGACACCTTTGGTGAAAATGTCGCACTTCGTATTCGTAACAGGACACTGCGTCGCCTGGCGGTGGACATCCATAGGATCCTATTCCTCGACCCAAGGTGCCCAGGAACAAATAGAGTGCGTGGACAACCTGATCCACTTGCCTTACGTGATGGATTAGAGGCTGAGATTGTGGCTGAGCTCTTGCGTCTGTTGGTGCAGTACAAAAGAGATGCACTTGCAGCACTGAGCGCAACTGGATCTACCACCACAGATAATACCGACCCGAGTTCCAGTTCTTCCAAGAAGCGCAAGTGGGATGCGATGGCCGAGACTTTGTCCAGGAAGAAGTAAGTTCTGACACATGCTTTGGATCCCGAGGATTAGCGCTATTCTAGCCAATTTTGTTGTGTCGCTTCTCTTATTAAATATCGAGCACTTCATGAATATACGCAAATCTAGTAAATATTGGGGCTGGCAAATTAACCTCTAGAATGGCTTGTTGGCAATTGCATACCTAATACTTTTTACACAGGGCGTCTTAATGCCAGCCACTGGTTGCCGATCATGTGTGAAGATAGGATATTTCTTTTGGAACATCAAGCTTGATGGCTTGCCCAATAAAATCTGACACATTGCTGCGTAAATACCAAAATGCTACTAATTAGAACTGGGCTGCAGTGGTCAACAAAAAATAGTAGAGTGACTACTTCCCCAATTTGGGAAAGCTCTTATCGCTATGTGCCACAAACCAAACGAGTGATTACATATGCCGAGGCTTGATCGTGAACAAGTGGACCTTTGCATATAAATAGAGGATCCCGCTCCACGCACAATGTGTTCATTTGTACACTATTTATTAATATTTCTGTCATACTAAGGGACAAGCAATGTGGATTATTGGCTGCGTGGATAAATGACCGAGTTTGGCGACGAAGTTTTGATAAGGACAGATTTTCAAACATGTGAATTAAGGTTTATTGGATATTTGTATGATACAGCGCGAGTCCCTTATGAAGTACCTTTGCACATGCAGATGCCAACCTCGCCTGTCGCGATTTCTAGTAGAAATGTGAAATCTGCATGCTTGAAGGCTCTTCATTAGGGATTCACGCTTTGCTGAGTAAATTCTGACGGCAGTTCAAAGGTTGCTAGTCATACTCTCGGCTGGTGGTCGCCAGTCAATTAATCCCGTTGTTTACACACTTGGGGAAATATAGCTTAAATAATTGATAATAGTTCACACATTTAATTCCTTGTGTTTGGAGAGAATCCAGCTGGCAGGGTAAACCAACTAATATGTTGAAAGTTAAATGTGATAGATGCAAGCCAAGTGAATGTAACAGTGCTAGTTGTTGCTCGATGTCATTGTGCGTTGCAAGTGGTCGATAATGCAGCTCCAGTACTGATTTTCATTGGCTCCCTTGGCTTGTTGCGTTCCACCAACTGGCGGCTCTTCCGGGTCTCCAGAGCCGATGTCATCATCGCCATCGTTGGTTTGCGAGCCGCCAGTCTGCAGTGCAGCCATGCGCAGGAGATTGGCAAAGTCACTTTGTACGCTAAGAGGCGCCGGATTCGTGGCATCGTTGCCATCTGCAAGTGCAGCTCCGGATTGCGGCGTGGCTTTTGTCAACTGCCTCTGCTTAAGCCGGTGTTCAAACTTTGCAGCAACCTCGCTGGCACGCTGTACAATCGGTATTGGCACGCCTGCCATGGCGGCTACATTCATGCCGTGCGACTTTGATGCGACACCGCGCTGCAAGCGATAGAGGAAAGTGACTCTGTGCTCTTCCTCGTTCACGGCGCACGCCATGTACATTGGTCTCAAATGTGGCTCTACGCTCGCGCTGTCACTGCTGTCGGACTGCCCTCCTCTTGTAGAGCGCAAAAGCGACTCGGCCAAAAGTCCGTAGTGAGTAGAGAAAAAGCCCAAGCATCCAAGTCGCGAGCACAGTCCATGGAGCACGCCATAAGCCACAGCCTCGCCGTCGTGGGTGCTCGTGCCTCGGCCAAGCTCGTCAAGTACTACCAGCGACCGTGGCGAAGCATAGCGCAAAATGGTCGAGGTCTCTGCCATTTCCACCATAAAGGTAGAACGTCCAGCCAGCAAGTTATCGCGTGCGCCAATGCGCGTAAACAGACGGTCAACGGGCAATATAGTTGCCGACTCTGCCGGAACGTAGCATCCAAGCTGAGCCAAAATGACTCCAAGACAAAGCTGCCGCAGCAGAGTCGACTTGCCACCCATGTTCGGCCCAGTCAATAAAATCATCGACGCGGGATCGCCGTCCTGGTTGACAGTACCGTGCTGGCGGCCCAGCACGATGTCGTTGGCTACAAAGTTGGTGGAGCTCCCTGACATCGCAACACATGGATGGCGCAGCTGCCTAAACTCGATATAGCCACCGGCGTCGCCATTGCGCTCCAGTATCGTGGGGCGGCTCGCGGGGCTGCCCAAAGATCCTGACGCAACAGAAAGCGCCAATAGGCAGTCTAGCTCAGCCACCACGGCGACAGCTTTCATTAGCAGGCCGTAATGGCGGTCGAAGCGGGTGTACAGACGCTGCTGGTAGCCACTTAGTACCATGGACTTTGTCTCCATGGCCTCGGCGTGCTCCTGCACCTTTCCGCGCAATTCCGGCGACCAGTACCGATTCACTGCCTTGGTAGCCGACAGTCTAAAGTACTCGCTCGGTACCTTGATTGTTGCGGGCATCTCTAGCTGATAGTGCTCCTTGCCCATGTTCTTGTACACAATGCTGGCACAGCCAAGGCGCTTGCGGTTTTCCGCCAAGTGCTGGTCAAACCAAGCGTCCAGCTCGGCGATGGCGGCTAGCACGTCATCGTAGGGCTGGTCGCTTCCGGGGAATGGCAGCAGGTGCCCCTGGGTGTCCGCCAAAGCCGAGTCGTACGCTGAGCTAAACTCGATCAAAAGCTCGTCTAGCGCCGGAAAGGTACGCAGAAGCGTTTGGATGCGAGCGGGTGCTTCAGATTCGAAGGACTGGCGTAGCTGGCCAATCATGGTCGCGACAGCGCGGAGACCACTTAGTAATGCAATAAAGTCGGGAACCTTGCAGCGGCCAGAGTGGATACGGCTCAGCCCACGCTCGAGATCTGGCAGGCTATGCAGTGTGGCAGAGATCGACTCGCTCAGCTCGCTGTCCGCCATAAGAAACTCCACCGCATCGAGACGGGCGTTGATGGCGGCAGCGTGTCGCAAGGGGTGACACATCCAGCGACTCAACAGGCGCCTGCCAAATGGGGTGCGCGCATGATTAACCAGGGCAAACAGCGTTCCCTCGACGCTAGCGGCAGAATTTCCGCGAGTAGCGGCGGCAGCAATGGGGTTGGAGGAGGCGCCACCCTCTGATGACACGGAAAAGAGATCCAGGTTGGAGATGGTTGGGCCGTCGAGTACAAGGGCCGTGCTATGCTGCAAGGGCGAGTAGAACGAAAAGTTTCCAAGCGACGCCAGGTCCTGGTCAAGCTTGAGCGAGCGCAAATAGGACAACAGTCCGCCCACAGCCATCAGCGCAAGGGGATCACTCTCCGCAACTTGTTGCAACACGGCGGGCCAAGCGCTACTGTCACCAGTAAAATAGCCGGCGTCCTTGATCTCTTGCTTTGTCGTCGGAACATCCCAGAACTCCTTCCTGGGAGCCATAGAGATCCAGTCCGTATTTGGGCCGCACATGTTCTTCAAAGCGCGCCAAGTGGGGCGTGAGATACCAGCCATGCCATCCCAGGCATCGGGGCTAGTCAGTGCACCCTCGTCCAGCGTGCTGCCCCGAGTCAGGCTGCTTGAGGACAGTGCCAGAGCAGTGCGCTGGCCAGGCCCAGCACCGCCACGCACATAGACAACCTCACGAGGGTTAATCTGCACTAGCAACGTTTCGAGAGCGCTGCGGTCGGCATCGTCGTCCTTGATGGAGCACAGGCTAAACTGGGCGGTGGATGTGTCGACAAATGCTACGCCAAAGGACGTCGATATCGAGGCACCACTGCCGCTAGTACCCTCGACAATGGCCATGCAGTAGGTAGCCAGATCCTGAGTGAGCAGCGAGGGGTCGACCAGCGTGCCCGCAGTGAGGATTCCAGTGAGCTCGCGTGTCACCAGCCCGTCGCCTTTCTTGGCAGTGCCGCGCTCACGCATGTCCTTGGCCAGCTTGCTTTCCATCTGGTCGACGCGAGCCACCTTGTATCCCTTGGCCAGGAACTGGGCTACCCAGGTGTCGAATGATGACTCGGGCACGCCGGCCATGCGCATATTGACACGGTCGGTCATCTTCAGGTCAAACTCTTGGTGGCCGATGGTGGCGTCGTTCTCGTACAGCTCGTAGAACTTGCCCTTTTTGAAAAACACCACCGTGTCCCAGTGCTTGCCCTTGATCTCCCAGTACTGGCGCTCAAACGCCGAAAACTCGTTCCACGCACTGCGCGGGATGAACAGCGACCGCTTGTCGTACCCAGCCTCGCCTGGCCGCACCCCCTGCGCATCGCGAACGTCCACCAGCCACGCATAGCGGTCGTCGTTCTTCTTGGCAAACTTCGCCGCCCGCGCCCGCTTGGTGTCATCGGCTGTAGGTGGCGCTTGGAGCTGCATCCGCTGCATGAGTGGCGTTGACCCAGACGATGCCATCGACAAAGCCGAGAGTGACGTCGTGGTGCGAGCCAGCGTTGGCGTAGTTGGCGATAATGCTGACATTAGCGACACTCCCTCGGAGCTG
The DNA here is from genome assembly GCA_027579525.1 of Coemansia furcata. Lineage (NCBI taxonomy): Eukaryota > Fungi > Kickxellomycota > Kickxellomycetes > Kickxellales > Kickxellaceae > Coemansia > Coemansia furcata. The sequence continues at coordinate 16,164 of JANBUP010000034.1, read as the reverse complement.
GTGGACGATGATGCCGCGCCGCTAGCCCTTATCCGCTTGAGGCTGGGCGTGGCAAGCCCTCCCTTGCTGCCCCGCAACCCACGCTGCCGGGCCTGGTACGACGGCGAAGATGGTGGCGATACATCACAATCGCCAATATCGCCAATGTCAAGGTCGTCAACGTCATCGTCGCTGTCGTCGACAACACGTCCGCGGCTCTTGCCATTTGGCCCAGCAGAAACGGCACTGGGGTTGTAGTCAGCGTCCTCATCGTCGTCAGCCGTGTCAGAGCCGGATGCGTCGCTCTGTGGCTCATCCAAGGTGGGACTGGCCTTGCGCTTGCGATTGCCTGTTGGTGGCGCAGCCTTTGCCACGGCTTTTGAAGCTGCTTTCACCGGGCGCACGGGGCTGGCAAATGTTGATTCTATTTCCTCAACCTCAGCCAGCACATCGTCATCGATGGCTGCGCCAATCTCATCCAACAGAGCCTCTTGCGAGTCGCTTGTCTTGGATCCAACAGTGCTGGTCTTTTTCGGCGTGGTGAAGAACTTGAAGATGGATGTTTGTGTCCTGCCCGCACCCTTTGGAGTGCTACTGCCGTTTGGCTGTGACATGTGCGTTGACTGACACAGAGTAAATTGAGCTATTTGAAAAAAAATAGTGGAATGTATGGAAAGTGGGAAAAGAGTTGTAGGCGCGTGTAGAGATCGCGTTTTTGTTGAAATTGACTGCGCGTTCGATTAAAGCAATATCGGATCAAATCACCCCTGGTAGTGCCTTTTAGTTATGCCAGAGTAAACATTTGGCAACTATGCTGCTGTTCCTTAATTTGTTTACTTGTTTACTTGTTTAATTGGAAATGCAACCCGAGGACTTGTCGCTCGAGCTAGAGCCAGGTCGTGTGCGGCGCATACTTCGCAAGCTGCTTGGAAAGCTGGGCGACCTAGAAGAGGAGGTTGCACTGCGGCCGTCGGTATATGGCAGTAAAACTCGGCGAGACGGCGAGGCTCAGGGCACAGGGCGAATACCGCCAGCACATCCCTTCGAGACGCAGCTTTTGCAGAACGCGAGACGGCAGCCGCGCTATACATACAAGCGTCGGCGATGCACGTCGTCGGGCAACAGCAGCGAAGGCAACGATGACGTGACAGCAGGCGCGCCAGTGCGTACGCGAGGCAGCGGAGCCGCCCCGCTTAGCAGATCAGCCAGCATGGGCTCGCTGTCAGACTCTGACATGTCGTCGTCGGGGCAAGACCCGGCACTGTGGCTGACGACACCACGCAAGCGGCTGAAGCGGCGGCCAGCAGCAGCTGGCATTGAAGCGGCAGGCCTAGTGCGGGCGTCGTCAGCCGGAGCGCAGGAGCAGTCGTTTGCTGCGCGCTTAGAAACGCTGATTGTGCGGTCCGAGCCTCGAGCCGTAAACACATACAAGGCAAAGTGCTTGGTAACGCATATGACGCACCTGGGCGAGATGCTCTGGCTGGGGAGCCCAGTAAGCAGTACAGGGCAGGTCGTGCGGGCTCTGCCGCTGAAGGTATTGGCCGCGTTTAAGCTGGGCGAGGCTATTGCGCACACGGCCGACTTTAGCGATCTGGATTACTTGGACGAAATGTACAGCTCGATCCCGACCTTTCTGGCACGCTTTGTGCTGTGGCAACATGCCACCACGCTCTGCTACCTGCGAGCCCCAGCGTATGCTGACGCGTTGTCCGAGGCGCTGTGGCAAGTGGGTGCGTTTTCTCAGCAAGAATGGCTAATCAATGCACGCATGGAAGACTTGCAGCCCGTGGCGGCACTGCTCAAGCCCGAGAACGTTGCACCCTTGCACTTGCGCGCAATTGATATCGGCACCGAGTCTCGCTTTGTCGATCGGATGTTGATAAGACTGGCTGCAATGCGTAGGGGTGGAGACGCGGATGGAGTGGTAGTGGCAAACTCGCTGTGGCTGCAATTCGTCTCGGCAGGAACTGTGCCAAACATCTCGGCGGCCAGCAATGACGAAGATCAAGGGGTGAGGGGCTTGCGACGAATGTACTCTAATAACCCAGGACCGGCGCGTATTGATTCAGACAAGGTCGTGGCATCTCGGTACGCCAAGTGGGTAGCGCGCATCAGCGACCCAGTACAGAGCGTGCGAATCCTGGCTGCGGCGCTAGAGGACGCGCTAGACTTTGCCCTGGGCTGTGCAGCTGGACGTGGTGGCAACAGGCTAAATGATTCAGAGGCAACCGACATGTACGTATCGATGGCTGCGCAGGCAGCAAAAACGGCTTGCTCTATTATCTACACCAGGCTTGGTGGGGCGGCAACAGAGGTCTTTGCGGGTAGTGGCAATGTGGCCATCGACAAGGTTCGGCGATGCATTGACTTGCTTGCCCAGTTAAGTGGGGTGTACTCGGACCAGACAATGCCGAGTGCGCGAGTATCGGGGGACGCAGGCACCCAAACTGGGATGGGCGAAGTGAGCGTGGTGTGTCAGACGGGGCTTGTGCTGCTGACACTTCGGCAACTGCGTTCCGAGCAGCCCTCTTTAATGGGGATGGCCAAGCGGCTGCTGAAGCGCATCTGCGAGAACAGGCAGGTGACACCACTCAAGGATGCTGATGGCACCTTTCTTAGCAGGCGCAAAGTCATTGCGGCGCGCTTTGACGTGCTGTTGGAGGCAAATCTCAACCTCTCCCATTTCAGGGTGGAGCTGCCACTCGAAAGCAAGCTATTTGAGGCGGCGGTGCAGCCGCTGGCAGTTGCGGGGGCTTCGCCCGAGGCACTACTTGACATTTCACGACTGGTGGCGACAGATCTCGGGCGGCCCGGCATGGCGCGCGCGATGGCCAGCGCGGTTTTGGCGCGCTTTGACGCGATCTGGGCTCACCACCACGAATGCCGCGAGTGGCAAAAGGGGTGGAGTCAGCTACAGGCTGGTAACGACCTTGACAAGTTTGTAACGATCGTAGCGACAAACCCCAGCTCTGACGCTGAGATTCTGGCAAAGTGCGCAGTGCAGCGCCAGCTCGAGTGCCTCGCCAGCGCTCCAGACCAACCACGTACTGACCCACCAGCAAGTGTAAGTAGTGGCAAGGCTCAAGGCGGCATGCGGCGCTCGTCGACTGTCAGGGCCGATGTGGTTGAGGACGAGTTGGGGCTATTGCTGGTGCGAGGGCGATCACGTATTCGCCGCCCACACACAGCCGCGCATATCCAAGGCGAGTGATCTTGAACTCTAGTTCCTCGCGCGCGCGAGATTAAACGTCTCACCTGCATCTCTCGTTCCTCTCCCCTTTTTTGTGGTATTCTTCACTTTTTTTCTTCTCTTAAATTCCTACACGCAATTTACAACGCTCGCTCATTTTGACTACGTCAGCCGCCTGGCCTACTCACCATGTTCGAAGCCGCTGCTGCTCAGGACAACCATACCGGCACTATCATAGACGCGGATATGCCCACACCTGTAACCTCTAACATGCCTAGTGAAGACGAGTTCTACGACTGCACGAGTCACACCAGCGTCAGTAGCACAAAACCAAGTTTAGACGGCTCTGCGCCACCCGCATTGACTCTCTCGCAATCGAGCGCCGAAGCTGCTGCAACTCCCGTAGTAGATAACGCTGGTGACGGCTCGCCAGAATCGCCAAAGTCACAGCGGTTTAGAAGCTTGACAAGCTCGCGCGTTCCAAACAACACCAGCGGCGGTAATAGTAGTAATAATGGCTCGCACAATCCCAGCACCTCTGTAAAATCATCATTACGCCGGTCGGCCACTACGCGAGTCAACACGCTAGCGAAATTCAGTGGCAGCACAAGCTCTCTTGTTGAGGAGCGGGCGCGTCATGCTGTTAGAGCGATGGCCGAGGCATGCACGACGGGTGTATCAGTACGCGAGGCCGACGAGCGTCGCAGCAGGGCATTCAGTCGTCTCCTTGTAGGGCGCCGCCTGAGCAATGGCGGAGGAGCTGATCAGCCAGAGGCACACGTAATAAGATCCTCGTCTGCCTCTACACGAGAAGGGACTCGCAGCACATCTAGCGAGGATCTGGCAGCAAAACCCCGCCTGAGGCATATACCGCTGCATCACGTATCATCTCACAACCGCGTTACTGGTATGGCCCGAACTGACGCGCTAAATGATGCTGCCAACTCTATTTCCAGCACAACAGAATCGGTTTCGCTGAGTTCGGTGACGCCAGAGCCAGAGAGCCGAACGCTCAGCATGACTGACGACCGCAAAGCCGTGGCTATTACACGCAGTGCCAGCCTGGAAGCGCGATTCGACCGGCGCATGCGTGACAGCTTGGCCAACTGGGTCATATGTTTTGGTTCCGTACATTTTGATGTCGACCAGGGCCCTACCCTGAGCCTACTCTACCCACATGTGCCTTTTAGCGAGTCAGAGCGCGCCGCCATCTGCTTCTCCTCTATGCCCGATTCGACGATCTACGAGTTATACGACTCGGCGTACTCGTTCCACTTTCGTGTCGATCCGGTGCGCCTGGGCCTGCCCAAAGACCGCATCTTTCTCTACGGCCACGTGTTCTTCCGCCAGAAGCGCGACCCACTGATGCGTCGCGGCGGGTTCCAGCGGTCAATTGTAATAATATCGCACTTGCCGTACCATGGGTTGTTTTCGCGCATGGTCTACATGCTCGGTCCACTCTATTTTGATCTTGGGACCGCCATTCTGGAGGCTGCTGCTCATAATGTCACGTCATGGCCGGCTCCGAGCCCCGGTCGTGCCTATGAGCTTCCATTTTTAGGCACTGCACTATCTGTCGAGCTACCAGAAAGCAACGCCAGCCAGCTTCTTGAGACTAGCCGATTCCCCCTCGACCGCTTTGACCCGGGCGAGCATATTTTAGCCAGCGTGACATGCGATGGCCTGTTTCGGAGTTTCCGAGATACGCTGGAAGATCTGTGGGTGTGCTGGGAGTTGATGATTCTCGGCGAGCCTCTGGTGGTACTAGCCGACACGCCGTCGCGGTGCTCCGAGGCTGTCGTTGGCCTGGTGGACATAATCTTCCCCATCACTTACTGTGGCGACTACCGCCCCTACTTTACGATTCAGGATCCGGATTTCCGCGCCATTGTATCCAAGACCCATGTGCCAACCAACACAGTAGTGGGAGTATCCAACCCGTTCTTTAGCGAGGCGCTTAGCCACTGGCCACACAAGCTCTATCTGGGCACATCGGGTCGCATGGCGCAGATGCATAGAGCAGCTTCTCGTGGCACTGGTGGCACAAGCAACAGCAGCAACAATAATACCAACAGCAACAACTCGAGTTCAAGTGGCGGATCTGGCAGTGGTTCTCGGCAGGGACTCCAGTCAAAATACAAGTGTGCCGTCAGCAAAGACCGTCCGTTTGCAGAGCATCTTTTGAACTCGCTCAAAACTGGCAAGCAGTCCCCATGGATGATCAACAACATGCTCCGCCGCCACTTCATCGACCTCACAGTGCAGTTCCTAGCTCCACTCAATCGGTACTTTTCGACACTAATCCCGCAAGTACACTCGGCCGTGGCCATCCCCTTGGCCAAGCCGGATGCACTGGCAAAGGCGACATCTACAAATACTCTCTCATGGTTCACGCCGCCGAGCGCACTACGGCCGTGGCGCACTGATGACTTTATGGCGTCGCTGGCATCGTTTGGAATATCCCCGCAGCTAACCAGCCGCCATAGCACGACCACCGCAGCGGACGTGTTCGTGTCCGTGTTTTCGGGGACTGGCAGTAGTAACACTGTTAGTGGCGGAATAAGCAGTAGCAGCGAGAGCGGCGCAAAGACCAGTGATAGCGGCAATGCCACGACAACGTCGTCGTTTCTGCCATGGAAGAGCAAGAAGAGCTCCAAAAAGACCAGCGACGAGTGGACGCAGCTGTACGTCCACTTTCTCAAGTGCGGCAATTTTGCGACGTGGCTCGCTCACCGCACCAACGAGGCTGAGCGAGCACTGCTTTCGAGGTTCAGGCAAGAGCTGGGCCAAGGCGACGTGCATGCGTGGTGCCGAGGCTATGACTATCCTTTGGGACTTGGTGCCCAGCATCTGGCGGCAGAAATGGAGGCCCTCGAGCTGGCTACTATGGACTTGGGTCAAAGCGTGGGCAGCAGTAGCCCGAGCAACGCCGTCGCTGTTGGCGAGAGCGGTAGTGCGCTTAATCAGCCACATGTCAAGCACGTTTTCTACCACGGCGAGGCAGAAGACGAGCGACTGCAGGCCGAGCGACACCGGCAGCAAGTGCTGCGCGAACGGCAAGAGCGACTGGCTGCCAGCGAACAGCCAGTATATGGCAGCGACGGATCGCTAGTTGGGTACCGGCGCCAGGCAGGGTCATCGCCAGTACCAACACCCAGTGTTAGCATAGCCAAGCAGCAGCAGCAGTCGCATATGCCAGCAGCTGGGCTCAAGCAGCTGGGACAACGAATTACACAGGCACGGAGGGCGCAGCATGTCATGCTTCAAGCAGCATGGCAGATCAGCGAGCTATTAGGAGCTACGGCAATGGCGCGCATTCCGCTGGAGCACCGCAAAAGTGGCTCTGCGATAAGCGGCAACAGTAGCAGCGTGCAGCAAGGAAGTACGCCCACTGATGCTGAGAGCCGGGCGCTGCGGCAGCAACTGTCTATTCTGCTAGAGTACATGGCAGCGTCGACGGGGTGCCTGTTCTTGCCGTTGGTGAGTGGCGATTATGCGCGTGGATGAACGACGGAAATGGGGAAGCGCGATTGGCGCAAATGGAATAGTCACCTGATCAAGTAGGAGATTTGAGATACGGGTTCAGAGGCCCGAACCGCATGGCAGTGCAGGCAGCAGAACCAGTTGGAGGAGGAGGAGGTCCCCCATCCCCAGGCGGACACGCACCCTAATGCCCCCGCATGCTCTTGGCTACCGGGACCCCCGCTTTCTTTCCTTCTTAGCTCCCTCCGTTTGATTTATTCACACTAATAATTCCATACTCTTTTTTTTTTTTTCTTCCGTCGTCGTCGCATCACGCTCACGCGTTTCATTACCTCACAGCCGCCACACACAGCCCCTTTGCTTCGCGCCACTCACCCTTCCGCTAGCGCGGCCCATGACTACGCACACCATGGAACCGCCCTCAGACATTGATGTCGACCTCTCCTCTGACGCCGGCTCTGAAAACCCTATTGACGACGCTGAAGTAGAGGCTGCGCGGCTTCTACATAGCACCAAGCTCTATAGCTTTGGCTCAATGACTAACAACAACAACGCTTCCTCCTCCCACCCGCGGCGCATGGACTTTAGCCCTACTCCCTCGCCGCCTCCGCCGCAGCACCAGCTTCATTTGCAGCAACAGCAGCACCCGCCACTGAGCTTGCACTCCCCACTTGGGCACCCGCATCTGCCAGTGCTGGCACCCGCAGCTGTCTCAGTGACACTGCCCCCACACCTGCCCCTGCCGGTGGCCGACTCGATAAATGGCGATGGGGACGCTGACGCCAGCGATGCGGGGTCCGTCAAGGACGGGTCTGTCGAAAGCAGCAGCGTACGGCACGCGTCGTCACCAGCAGTAGCAGGTGCCACGGCCACGCCGTCACGGGCTCGCACTAGCATCTGGGTACATTTTACGCGCGACCCCGACTACGCGACTAACCGGCGCGGGCGCTGCGTGTACTGCCACAACTACTACTCGTGTAGTAGCGGTAGCACCGGAAACATGTGGCGCCACATCAAGCGCTCGCACCCCGACAAGGCCTCCACCACTGCGCCAGTCGCTACCCACGCCGCTCATCAAAACGCGCCGCAGCCGCCTACTCCTACGCCAGGCCAGCCACCCGGTTCTGGAGCCGCTGGCGGGTCTGATAATCGCCCACGTAAGCGCCACGCGTCGTTTTCATCGCCCTCTGCCGAGCATCAGCCTCGCTCCAATCCACAAAATCGCGCTATGCAGCGCGCACACGACGACGCTGCTGCACATGCCTACTCCTATCCCGAAGTATCCGCTCGCGCCCAGCGCACTCACCAAGACGACATCGCCGCACTCGGCCCCGAGGCTGCTGGCTCTAGTTCAGAGAGCCTGGCCCAGGCCCTAAAGCTACTTCTCTCGCTTGGTACTCGCCCCGCCTCTGCAGGCGACCGCTCTGGCTCCAACGCCTCGTCGGCTATACTGATGAACCTGTTGGACAACTTGAACTCAGCGACTGTCTCTCGCTCCGTCCAGCCAGGCTCTGTTGACTCAGCACTTGGCATGCTAGAGTCGCCAGCCACCGCTCGTGTGCAGCGCACCTCTTCTTACCGACCCACTGGCACCGGAGCTGCCGCTGCTGCCTCCAACAATGGCGGCAATTTACCCACTATTGCGGAGAGACCCAATTCATCAGAGCTATTTGGCGCATCACGCCCCTTCCGCGGTTTTGGCGCGCAGCCCGACTTTGTGGATATGAACAGCATCGGCCACTTTGTCGCCGCCGTAGCTGACGCCATCAGAGCTCACACCGAGTCCGCTGACGATGACGGTACCGCTGGCGGCAGGGCTCGCAAAACGCTAAAGGCGTATATCGACTTTATGGTGCGCGACTTGGTTCCTGTCGACCGAATGCTTGCGCCTGCTATGCAACAGCTGATGGCCAGCATGTCTCCCAATGCTACTTCTACTCCCTCTGCCAAGGTCCTGGTCGACGAACTGCTCCGCTTGAAGGACACCAAGCTGCAGGCTCTGCACCACCAGCTCGATACTGTCAGTGGTCGCATATCTGTTTCCATTGGCTCCGGGTGTCTGTCTCCCACCATGCATTATCTTGCAGTACATGCACACTGGCTGGACACCAGCTTTGTCCGCCACGACGAGCTCCTAGACTGGCACTGCCTGGAGGGTGCCGCCACCAGCGCCGACATAATCTCTGTGTTTGAGAGCACTCTGACTAAGTTTGGCCTATTCGACCGGCTTGGGGCTGTCGCTACCAACTACACTCGCGAGTTTGTCGAGTTCCTCAATCAACTCGAGACCATTTGCCATGCGCGCGGGGTTCCCTTTGACTTGGACCGCAATCAGGCCACATGCATTGTCAGCACGCTTTTGGATGCCCGTGAGAAGCTCATCGGATCGCTACGCCAGCCAGCAACTGCCACTGGGCAGTCGCCTATGCGCATCGATTCGGCCGTCGACTCTGACTCGTCTGCCTCGCCGCTGAGAAAACTGAGCGTCACCCTTCGCAACCTGCGCCGTCCCGATACCCTAGGCGGACAGCAGTTAGTCGCGCTGTGCAGAGAGCGCGACATCGATCAGAGTGCCTTTGACTTTGACCCCTCGCGCCCATGGGACTCGAATGTTGCACTGCTTGACGCTGCTTTGCCCATCTATGCCGGCTTGTCGGATATTTTGCAACAGCACACCGGGGCATCGCCAGCAGTCGTCATATCGCCCGCCGAATGGCTGGCCCTGTCGCAGGCTCGCGTGCTGATGCACTTGCTCAATGTGACGATGGACTCACTGGCACAGCTTCCTGTTGAGTTCCCAGGCATTGTAGACGTCGTTCCGATTTACGATGCGCTGGTAGACAATGTGCTGGGCTTCTTGCAAGCGCCTACGCTATGCAATGAGGTGCGACGCTCAGCAGAGATTCTTCGTGACTACTTGACTCAATGTCATCCATTCCAGGCCTCGCCTATCTACAGGCTGGCGCCAGTGTTTGACCCCCGTCTAAAGGCCACCTACTACGCTGATCGCGGCTACGAGCAAGTGTGGGTCAACCGCGTTGTGCGCGAGGCGCAAACCATGCTCTCGGAATTTGCCACGCCCGAAGCTGTAGCGCCGCCACCCCACGATACTATCGGCAGTAATGAGCTGCATCCGTTCATACAGTCCGCAGTGGCTACTCAGCAGAGCGACATCAAGTCGCAAATCGACACATTTATTCGTCTTGGCGACCCCAAAACAACCAGCCAAGTCATCGCCGACAGTCGCACGCGCACTTTCAGGCGTGCCTTTGCCAGCGCTCGTAGCGACTTGGACGACTATCTTGGTGCACCACTCGCAGCCCCCAATGTGCCAGTGTCTTCGTGGTGGAGTACGCACCACGCCACCTTCCCTGATTTGGCTAACCTGGCTCGCGAGTACCTCTCGATTCCCGCCTCCAGCAACGCCGTATCCCTTCTCCTCAAGCGCAAGTCCATGCCAGACTTTTCGCAGCTGGCTGGATTGGACAAAAAGCTTGTTTCTGCCTATGCCTGGCTCCACCACTGGCAGTCAAAGGAGAACTAATATTATCGCGCCTTTTTCCCCTCCATTTCTTATCTAGCTGGCCACTACTCCACTCTGGCTTTTTCGCTTTTTCTCGCTATTAATTCCGTAGTCTTTTCTTTTCGTTTTGTTTTCACGTTCGTAATCATGCGTCTCTATCTTTTTTTTACTAGTGCGATAATGTGGATAATCAGATCCAGACAAAACATCTATTGACAACTGCATTGACATGCATACATATCGGGATATGCGGTCTCAGAGGTGACATGAGCCGCATCTAGGTGCTCTTCTTCAGTAGTGGCTGGTGATTGTGCGACTGCCGACCAGGACTGCCCATGTCTGACGCGCTTGAAGCCCAATTGCTACTGAGGTCAGTTTCAACCGGATAGTTACTAGGCCACGAACTGCTTCCCAAGTCCCCTTCTTCTGCTAAATCCGAGCTCGAGTATGCATGGCGGATAGGCGGCGATCTCCTTGGACCGTATGCGCGTGACTGAGCGGCCCCGGAAAGATTGTCGCTGCTGGCTGTATCCTCATGTCTGTGTCCACCACGAATAAGTCCCAATGGAGGACGAGACTCACGGCTACGAGTTAGTAGCGGCTGGATGTAATTCCTGTCGAGGTCGTAGATGAGCGAGCGATCAAACGAATGGTAGCTGGTTTTGATGCGAGTCAACCACGAGTCGCCAGACTGGCTCCATGACGACGAAATGTGGCTCATTGGAATATGGTCAGATAGCGGAGCATCCAGTGGCGATGTGACAGGCGAGTGGTTACCATCCCTTTGCCAGTAAGTATCATTGTTGCGTGTGGGCAAGTCGATTATAGCAGAGTCGCTAGCAACCACATCGCGATCATCGTCACCATCGCCGTCATCGTCTTCGTCAGAAGAGTCTGGTTGTGGAACGCCAGTCCTGATGCCTAGCTGGTGCACGACCTGGGGAGTCGTGCCACCAAAGATAGTTACACTGAGAACAACCACGCACAGCACGGTTGTACGCAAGAGCGGACCCGTGGTCCCTGATACCTCGCTAGCCAAGGCGACGGCGACGGCACCACGGAGGCCAGCCCAGAACAGCATAGTTTGCTCCTCATGCGTAACTGGCTGGGCAGAAGACGGCGCAGACGGGTGGCGGTACTTGAAAATGGCATTGAGCAAACGCGACAGAGGGAAGATGGCCGAATAGCGCGAAATGCAAGTCGAAATCATAACAAATATGATAAACACGGGACGAAACAGCACGTCCGAGGATGTGAATAGCGAGATGCCCAGGTAGATAAAGACAAAATTCTCGGCAAGGCCGGATAGCAAGTGGAAGAGGTAGCGAGTGGCGCGCTTGCTTTTGATAGACAGCGAGCGGTAGGCGTACTGTCGCATGGTGGCAGCGCAGAACAGAAGAGACACGATGCCCGACAAGTCGATCGCATTGGAGAAGAGATAGGCCTGGTATGCCAGCAAAAGCACTAGTGAGGCCTCGATAGACGGGTACTCGTAGAGGCGAGCGTGCTTGCACAAAAGAGCCATAAATACTCCCATTGCCACGCCAACTAGTAGCGACGCCGAGAATACAAACATGAAGGATCCCAGCATGCTGGGGAGGGCGGACATCGTAAAGTCGCGTCCAGATGCGCGCAAGTTGCTCAGGGTCACAAACAACACAATGGCGACAGCGTCGTTAAAGACAGTCTCACCAAATATGATGGAGAACAGCTTTGGATCGACGCGCAGTTGCTCAAATACGGCCAAGATGGTAACTGGGTCGGTAGCGGACAGGATAGTCCCGAGTATCAGCGAGTCAAGCAGCGAGAAGCCAATGCTTTCGATGCCCGTGAATGAGTAGATCTGTACGAGAATACCGATGACGACAGCACTGATTACGGTGCCGATAAAGGCAAAGGTCAATACGGAGGGGATATTGCGAGCAATAGAGGTCTTTTGCAAGTTATAGCCGCAATTTAAGATGATGGGCGGCAGCAGCATGTTGAAAAAGATGGTGTGGTCAAAGGTCACCATGCGTTGGATGTAAGAGCCCGAGTTGAAGCGGAGAACCAGGCCAACGACCATTCCAGCGAATATCGAGAGTACAGTTTCGTGCACGGTGCGGATACGCCATCGCTGCAAGTAGTAGGAGGTGAGCAGCGCGGCAATGAGCAACGTGACCAGAATAAGCAGTGCCTGCGATGATGCCTTCTCCTCTTCCTCGGGCGGAGGCTCAACGGAGCCGCCGGGAGTAGGTGTAGCAACAGCGGGGTTTAGCACGGCGGTAGCAGTGGCCCTGGCGACGGCAGCCAGCATCTTCTCGAGGCGTGGCATAGCCAGAGCGCTGGTGCTCGTGGCTGTTGTGACCATGGAGACAGTAGCAGTAGCAGCAGCGTTCATAGACTCGTTTGTTAGCCGACCTTGAGGGTCGAGTTAGTCTTTGGGTTGGACTGGGATAAATTAGACAACCAAATTAGCGAGTAAGTGTAGTTAAAGGAACAGACGGGCAGTTCATTTATAAGAGAGTACGCGTGTGTTCATTTCAAAGCATTAATAACAAAAAAGCAAGCGGAAGAAAGAAAAGAACTGCGAAAGCTAGGTCTTGGCACTCGGCTTGGGATTATAGCAGGAAAATCGACAGCGAGCGTGATGGTCCAAAAACAGCTCTACAAGCCAAGAGGCCCAGCACAACGCGATAGGCTGCTAGTAGCCAGTCCAAAGTTGTCCAGGCTAGGCGTACCTCATGGACCACGTGGGAGGCCGGAGATCTATCCGGCAACTCTGACCCCAATTTAATAGGCTCGGCCAGGTGTGCTACGGGCGGTAGAATTGCATTGGTGCTGGCGCTTTGACTGCTGCTAGCAACTTCGTCATGAACCAGTATCGGCTGTGGATGCGGCTGAGGAATAGAGTCATACACATAGGAAGCCATGCTCGAATTCTGAGAAGCAGCATAGATTTGGGGCCAAAGTTGCGGACGTAGACGCTGCAGCGCTGGTCCACCATGGGCAATGGCAACGGCCCAGAACTCGGACAGGAGCACAGTTGGCGCAGTGGTAGCAACGCCCAAGTTTGATAGTGACCCTGCAGCACGAGACAGCGGCACTGGGGCGCGCGCCTTGCTGGGGCCTGCCGAAGTCGCAAGCCACACGACAAAGTTCAGGCTATCGCTGATCCAGGCAGACACAAGCGAGACATGCTGCCACGCAGATTGGACAACGCCCATGCACACCCGCACAGCGCTAGAAGCACGATGCGCGCCAGCAAGCAGTGCAGCTTCAGCACTCGTGCCGTGTATCCATTGCCCAGCAACATCCCACGTCGCATTGGCACACAACTGCACTAGTACCCAGAGCCGTTGTAAAAGATCAGTGCAGGTAGAGTAAAAGTGTGCCGCCAAAGCACACATGCCTCGCCATACCGCACTGCTTAGCGCCGACCATCTGCTGAGTGCTGGCAAAGGCGCCAATGATGACTTTGTTGCATTAGATGGCGATGGCTGAAGCGGGACAGTTGGCGGGAGTACGAGCGGCGTGCCATCGTCTGCTTGAGGCAGCCAAGAGCGGTGACTATCCAGTCTGCGTAGCATGCCATACCATTCAGAATGCGCCGAGGACGCACCGAAAGAAAGTAGGAGGTCTGGCACTGGTAGTGGGACGGGTGGAGCGTATCCCAGTTGGAGATCAACGACAGCAGCTGACACCGGTACGATCCAGTCAGGGAAGGCCCACCACACGGCGTAGCTCAGCACCACTGACGCGTGTGGAGACAGATGCGCAGTCCCTGCCACTCCCCATCGCACCAGTACTCGGGGAAATGTCTCTGCCGTTAGTGAATCTAGGAGCGCCCGCCGCGACACCCGTTGTCCCGTTATGCCAGGAACACTACTATTATTTACCCCGAGATCCACGCCAGAAAGATCAGTGCGAGCCTCAGGCACATTGCTAGTAGTGGAGTTGTGCCAGCACCCAGAAACTAGGCCAGTGTCGCACGTTTGAGGACCAAGAACAAGGCCGAAATTCTGAGAAAAGTCGCTTGGAACAGGACAAATTTCGTCGCTGGCAGCCTGCGTCCATAAGGTGGTCGAGAGCAGCGCCGGACCCATGGCATCAGGCTGAAGAATCAGCAGCGGCAGATGATCAATATCCTCGGCGGCAGAATGCTCAAGCAGCGGCCATATCGGCTGGACCAGAGCAGTGACAGGCAGCACATAGGCGCGCTCGGAGATCAGGCCGGCAGTACGCAAAACATTTGGCCACGTCATTGCCAGCCCACATACCAGCCACGCATATGCTAGTAGTTTTTGAGTCGAAACTGGCCGTGCTCCTCGAGTAGGCCATAGCAGAAACACATCTCGCCCCCACCCCCGCGCCAGGAACAAACTCTCAGGCAAGGTCCTGCCGCCCTGCAGCGCTGTTGGTGCAGTGGGTAACATTGCCGCAAGTGGTTGGCGCTGCAGCTCGCGGTAATAGCTAGTGAGATCGGCGCTAGACGAAAAGAATACTCGCTCCGTGTTGCCGCTTACCGGTCCGGCACCTGCGTCTGCCTCGCTCAACTGAGCTATTCCAGGCCGAGGATCTATCGCTGCCAGCACGTCACTGCCTAGTAGAGCCTGTGTAGTCCATTGCCACTGCCGTGCGCGAGGCAGAGCCAACACGCCAAACCATGATGCGCCCAGTAGTTGCACCGGGTCTACTGGCCCGACCGACACAACTCCAAACATCACCACAATGAATAGAGACATTGCCGCTACCACTTGGCACGCCGATACCAGCGGTGACACTGACACCTGCATTGGCACAAAGTGTGAAGAGCCGTGCGTTAAATCCGGTTCACCAATGAATATAGCACTGAGCGCACCGCGTCCAACCTGGAGTACAACCAGCAGCCAACACAACGACGCTGCCACCAGCACTAGCACGGACGATGCACCGCTCGCCAAAGCCACAAGCACTCTGCGGCTACCGGTCCTACCCTCTGCAACCTGGTCATTTGAATCCACCAGATCACTCCAGTTCATGCGGCTCAATTCTGCTCGCACAAACAAGATTTGTGCGTGGTACTTTTTGATCTGATGCGACAGTCGCTGCATCTCGCTTTCGCGCTCACGTTGCCGCCGAGCCTGTGCTGCGCGTGCTGCTCGCCCAATGCTTATATCTACATGACTATCGTCGCTGGAGCAAAGCTCATCTGAGAGATAAGAGATCAGACTGGACGACGATGCGCTCGGCTCTGCCAATGGACGGAGTCGCCGTCTAGGCCCTCGAATCGAGCTGACCCTAGCCGAGTGGCGAAGCCCAGTAGTACTTGCGGAGTGTTTTAGTCCCGGGTGTGCGGGTGGAAGCCTAGCAGCGATAGCAGTACTGCTATTGCGCATTGATCCACCAATCTCAGGCTTCTGGGCAGCTCCTCGGTCGTCGTCGTCACTACAGCTGTCGATCACCCAGGCGTCATCGGCGCCCTGTATGCGCTCCCACTTCCACGACCCAATAGCTCGCTGGAGCCTGGCTTCGATGCGCTGCTGCTCTGTCTTGAGTTGTGTGTACCGCGCTCGCGCAATGTGCGCGATCTCGCGCTTTTGTCCAACGCTGCTCCGCAGCCAGCTAAACAGGGCCCATGTCCCCCGCGGCATAACTGCCAGCACTGCTGGGAGTGCTCCAAATATGCTTGCAGCCTGGTACACTGAGTACCTCGCCGTAGCTCCACTATGTGAAAGCACTCGGTAGAACCCCAGAGCTCGCAGGTACTCACTCCTCTGACTGGCTACCTCCCATATAGCGACTATTGCGGCTATTATGAGTATCCACCGCAACAGCGCTACTCCTAGTCGAGGGCCCGCCGCCGCGCTGCGAGACGTGCGTTCAAACAGGAGCCCCACGGGTACCAGGAATGCCGCTGTGGCCACCGACACCACCGATTGATAAACCCACAGCCGCCGTAGCACCGGTGGAAAGTCGTGTGCTGCATGTGCCCCGCCCACCACCATGCTGTGCCCGTCGCCGGGATTAA
>JANBUP010000033.1:0-21513 GCA_027579525.1 Coemansia furcata | reverse complement strand
GCTGCTGCTGCTGCTGCTGCTGCTGCCTTTGTTCGGTGCCCGCGCGCCCCGTCAGAGCGGCCAGGTGCGACAGCGCAGCGGGCGGCAGGGTCTGGTCGCCCACCCACGCCGCCCACGCCGCCGCCAGCGCACACACGCGCGCGTACGCAATCGCCTCGCCGCCCGCCGCGCCGTGCCACTCGCCGGCGTCGCGCGCGCCCACCCACGCGGCCATGCGCTGGTCGAAGAACGCCGCCAGCCGCCCGCGGATGTCCGCCACAGCCGCCGCGCTCAGCGCCAGGCTGCGCCCCGCGTCGCTGCGCACCAGCGCGCCCGTGAAGACGCGCAGCACGCGGCCCAGCGCCACAAACGCCAGCTCCCGCAGCCGCAGCCCATCGCCCGCCTGCGCATCCGCCAGCCCCACGCAGCACGTGAGCAGCGCGTCGCGGTCCGCCGCCAGCTGCGCCACGCCCCCGCTGTCGGCTGACACCGCGCGCCACAGCACCGCATGCAGGGCCGAGTCAAGCGCCGCCAGCGCCACGGGCTCATCCGCACCACCAGCAGAAGCAGTCACAGCCAAATCCTCGATGCACATGCCCGCAGACACGTCCGCCGCCCGCACCAGCGCACGCAGCGCGTTGACGCGCCCCGCAGCACTGGCGGCCTCGGCAGCAGGCAGGCACCACGGCGCACGCAGCACGGCGCTGCGGTCGACGCGCGCAAGGAACGCCGCAGCAGGCCGCACCACGCGCACGCACGCGTGCCGCTCCAGCGCTGCGCTCAGGTGCTGCGCCACACCCTCGACGGCGTCGCTGCGGTCTGCGTCGAACAGCGCCTGGAGATCCACTGCTGCTGCCGCCCCCGCCAGCGCAGCAACGCGTGCCGCGTCGTCGCCGTGGCGCCCCAGCAGCCGCGGCAGCGCCACCTGCCACCGCGTGTCCGCCGCCGCCGGAGCCTTCGCGCGGCGGGCCTTCTCCGCGCTCTCCTGCGCCCAGCACCCAAACGCCTGCAGCAGCGCCGTCTCCTCGCTGGGAAACAGCGCAAACGCCCGCCGCACCGCCGAGTGGTCGCGGCTCAGGTACCCCGCCAGCGCCGACAGCGAGCCGAGCTCTGCCACGCGCCCCCACAGAGCCGCCGCCGCCGCAACGAGCCGCCCCGGCGCCTGGCCCTCGGCAGCTGCCGCGCCAATCGCAGCGTCCAGCTCCGTTGTGCCGTCGCTCGACACTTCGGCGCCCGCCCACACCTCCTCCACCAGCGACGCCGACTGCTCAGCCACCCACACCCGCAGCTCGCTTGGCACCTGCTGCTGCTGCTGCTGCGCCCGCTGCCGGTCGCCCCGCGTCAGGTGCACCAGGAACCCTGCCAGGGCCTTGAACACCGCCCACTTGGCAACGCGCCTCCTGCCGCCCGCTGACGCCAGCAGGTCCACATCATCATCGTTATCGTTATCACCGTCATCGCCACTCTCTTCCTCCTCCTCCTCCTCATCATCATCATCGGCCTGCGCGTGGCTGACGCCCAGTGCCGACACGCGTGCCGCGCGCGCCCAGTCCTCATGGATCCACCACGCCACGAGCTCCGCCGCCGCCCCACGCACCGCCGCCTGCGTGTGCGCCACCAGCGGCGCCAGGTACCGCATCGTCGTGTGCCGCGGGCACCCCAGCTGCCCCGCCTCCTCACCATCACCCATCGACCCCTCTTCGCCATACAATGTCTGGATCTCAAGCACCCCGCCCTTGTCCTTGTCAGCCACTTCCTCCTCCTCCTCTGCCTCTTCCTCCTCCTCGCTGCTCGACTCCTCAAGCAGCTGCTGCGACAGCGAGTGGCTGTACGTGCCACGCGACCTCGACGTCTTCTTCTTCTTATTTTGCTTGCTGGACTTTCCTGGCCGCTCCGATTTCTTAATGTTGCGGATGTCCCCGATCTTCGCCGTCGGGTCCAGGAACTGGTGCTTGCCCAGGAGCCCCACGAGCTTCAGCGCCGCCACCTGCACCTTGACGTCAATGTCGCCCGCCGCCACCTGCACGATACGCGGCAGGAACCGCCCGATAAACGGCCTGATCCCCCCCGCCACCGAATCCTCCGATGACGCGCTAGCACCAGGCGCGCCGACGCCGCTACCGACGCCACCGTGCGTCGGCTGCTTGCCCAGCAGCAGCGGCCCGCCAATGGCCGCCAGCGCCGTCTCCCTTACGCGCGCGTCCTTGTCGTTCAGCGCCCACCCCAGGTACCGCAGGTACTCCGTATCCAGGTACGCCGCCGGGAACGCCCGGCACCACGTAGCCAAGGGCACAATGCACTCGCTGCGGATCGTCGCCTGCACGTCCCGGTACCGGTATATGAACACCGTGTCGTAGAACGCCTTGAACGCCGCCTCCGCCACCTCGTCCTGCACGCCCAATTGGGATACGCGCTCACGCAGCTGAGTCAGCCGCGACGACACTCCCTTGCGCCCGCTGCTGCCGCGCTTCGCCTCAGCCTCCAGCTGCCGGTGCGTCGTCTGCAGCTCAGCGCTGATGCGTGCCCTGATGCCAACCACCGCCGTCTGCACGCTCAGCGACACCACCGTAGCCACGTGGCGGAACGGCCGGTACGACGACCCCGCCATGCTCACCAGCCACTGCAGAAGAACCTCCATGAACGGCGACAGCCTACTCTCGTCGTTGACCTCGTCAAACACAAGGTGGTGCTGCCCGTCGCCGACCACCCGCATGAGAAACTGCAGCACGCTCTTGCGCACGCGCCGGTGCTCCTTCGTCTTCCCCATAAGGAGATCGTCGCCGTCGTCGCCTGTGTCACCACGCTTCAGTGCCGCTATCGACTGCGCCTGCAGCTCATCCAGCGTCTCCCCCACGCCCTCATAGAGCGTGCCTTCGGTGACGGGCGCCGAGGGTGTGCCCGTGAGTTTGATGAGAAAGTTTACAAGCTCGCACACCGCTGCATCCCCCGCCTCGCGGTACGACGCAATCCAGTCGCTGGCCACCTGCGCGAGTGCCGTTTTCTCGTCGAGGATCGCATCGAGCAGCCGCGACGTGTCCACGCTGACTGTCTTGCGCTGCTTGGGTGCTGCTGCCATCGCCTGCTTTGCTGGCTGTTTCTTGCGCGCTGCTTTTGTAGCTGCTGCTGGCGTGGGCCGGGATTCCTCAAAGTCGCTCCGCTCTTCTTCTTCCTCCTCCTCCGAGCTTGATGCTACATCGCTGGCCTCGCTTTCGTCGTCAGATATCTCGCGGCGCTTGGCTTTGCTGGCCACTATTACTCTTTGGCGTTTGCTTGGGCTGGATACTGGTGAAGCAAATGCTGACACCTTGGATAATGCCTTGCCGCGCTTGCGTGGCGTTACTGGGGTGCTGGGCGCCAGTCGCTCGGGCTCCTTTGTTGCGCGCGTTGACCGGCGCTGAGGTGTACCAGACATTTGGAATTCACAAATGAAATAATTAAGAAACTATAATAGTCAGAGAGAGGGGGGAAGGGGGGAAAAATCAACGCGCGTTCATTCTCGTGTTACTGCGCGCGCTCCTGGGATGAGGACGCGTCACAATAAAAATCTAATTCGCGTATCGGCGTTGATCTGATACGCTTGATCAATACAAGATCGGTTATCTTCCACCGTCGTCATGGATCCTACTTTCTGCTTCTGTAACTACGTAATTGTTTTTTTTTTTTTTGTAAATGCCTACTCTCGAGTCATTCATCTACCTGTGCTTTGCCGCGGCCGTGCCCGTCATGGGCGCAATCGCCGTCATCATGGCCATCCAGACCTTCACGCTAGGCACACAAGCACACCAGGAAGCCTGCCGCGAGAAAGTAAAGGCCGCCACCAACCCAGACACCAGCACCCACGCCGCCTACTACCTGGGCTTCTTCCACCTATACCCGAACATCGGCGGTGGCGGCGAGCGCGTGCTCTGGACGATGATCAAAGCGATCCAGGACAAATACCCCTTCATAGTAAGCGTCATCTACTCCGGCGACGGCGTATCCCGCGACCAGCTCCTTCAAAACGTGCAAGCGAAGTTCGGCCTAACCCTCCGCCCCGACACAATCTACGTCGTCGAGCTCTCGAATCGTTGGTGGGTCGACCACAAGTTCCCGCGCTTCACCATGCTCATGCAGAGCCTGGGCTCCGTCATCCTCGCCGCCAAGGCCATCCATCAGTTCTGCCCCGACGTCTTCGTCGAGACCGTGGGCTTCGCCTTCACCTACCCCCTGATCCACCTCCTGTCAACCCGTATCCCCATCGTCGCCTACACCCACTACCCCACCATCAGCAGCGACATGCTGACCATGGTCAGCTCGCGCGAAGCCGGCGTCAACAACAACAACGACGTCGCCCGCAGCCCATTGCTCTCGGCCCTGAAAACCGTCTACTACAGGGCCTTTGCCATCGCCTACTCCTTCGCCGGCTCCTTTGCCTCCACCATCATGACCAACTCCACGTGGACCCAGAACCACATAGTTGAGCTGTTCGGCAACCCCAAGATGACCAAGGTAGTGTACCCGCCCTGCGACACCCAAGCCCTCCTGGAATTCGCCCCAGCCCCCCGCCAGCCCCTAATCGTCTCCCTGGCGCAGTTCCGCCCCGAGAAGAACCATAAGACGCAGGTCGAGGCCTTCGCACACCTGCTTCAAGCGCGGCCCGAATTCGTCATGCCGCCAGTTGAAAAGTCCATCGACTCCGACACCCTGCTCGAAAAGTGCCGGAACGGCTCCGTGCACTACCCCGTATTGGTGATGCTTGGCGGGGCGCGCAACATCGAGGACGAGGCGCGCGCCGAGGAGCTACGCCAACTAGCCAAGCGCCTCGGCGTCGAGCGCCAGGTCCTCGTCATCGTCAACGCTCCCTGGAGCCAGGTCCAGGAGTGGCTGCGCCTGGGCAAGGTCGGAATGCACACCATGCGCGACGAGCACTTTGGCATCAACATCGTAGAGATGATGGCCGCCGGCCTACTAACCATCGCCCACGACTCGGCCGGCCCCAAGCTCGACATCATCGCGCCAGCCATACGGGGCGTTATGCCCAAAGAGGAGGAGGAGTCGTTCCCCGTGGGCTTTGTCGCCACCACAGTTGAGGAGTTTGCTAAGGCTATAGCGCTTGCGCTTGACGCCAACGACCAAATCGTTGCTGACATGCAGAAAGCTGCACGGACGTTGGTCAAGGCCAAGTTTTCTGAGGATGCGTTTAGAAGTGCGTTCTATAAGCGGTTTGACCCCGTCGTTCGCTGGCTCGACAACCAAAGGTCGACTGATGATGACTAGAAACATCATTTATTTTGCTGTATAAAAAAGTATTGCGTTTTTTTACTATGATATATCTTGCTTCCTTTGAGGATGCATTCCGTCTCTTAGTATGCCTGACGAGACTTGTACGAGGACATGCGAAAGAAAAAAAATAGCCGAATACAAACCATGTCTTTGAGGCTCTTTCAATATGCAACCCGTTTCTCTAAAAAAAAAATATAGAAAATGGAATTTACTTGGAAAACTAGTCTATTCACTAGTTGTCAGACCTAGCACTCGCTACATCCATGTACACAATTTTTCTAAAAACAATTGGTACGTGGTGCTCTCTGAAGACCTACCAGAAGGGCTTGTAGAGGTGAAAGACGTTTTCTGGCAAAGATT
Source organism: Coemansia furcata (assembly GCA_027579525.1). Classification (NCBI taxonomy): domain Eukaryota; kingdom Fungi; phylum Kickxellomycota; class Kickxellomycetes; order Kickxellales; family Kickxellaceae; genus Coemansia; species Coemansia furcata. The sequence continues at coordinate 15,912 of JANBUP010000033.1, read as the reverse complement.
CATCTACTGTACGTGTAGCGTTAATAGCTTGTATGACATTGATAGCCAGAATAACCTCTTCCGATGAGCATTCGGTGGACTCAATGGGCATTAGCCTTTCGTATACGTATTCTTCAGTTATAACTTCATTAAACCTCCCATCCGTGCTAATGTGCAGGTCAGTGGGAGTATAGCCATGACTAGTGATGGGAGTTGGGTAAAAAGTTTCGTTCAAGTAATAGTTAACGTAGTAGTCCATGGTTGAGAATAGCGCAAACGATTTTGGATTATAAAATTTTTATTGAGAAAGAAGAGTGTGTTTCCCCCTGTCCACCTTTTGTCGTCTGTCTTATATGTCGCTTCGCACTTTCACAATAAGCGAGGTGAGACTTGATGCTGGGCTTTTTAGTTGGGCCTGTCACAACAAACACACTCTTTGAGTATCCTTTTGCAGGCGAGACTTCACATCGAGAGCTCTCTAGCTGGACAATTGTGAAAACCAGATCCTTTTGAGCATCCTTTGCGGGCGAGACATTTTGCATAATAAAGGCTGGTATATGTTTTTTTTGTTGTTTCAAGAAATATACTGATGAACAGAAGAAATCCTAGGCAGTGGATGCTTTCAGGGCCAACTGTATTTTTTCATTAACTTCGTCGACCTTGGCCAACGCGACCTGGGTGCATCGTTGAATCTGAGCCGGGCTCAAAGGAATGCCTCCAGCCTTATTCAGAGCGCATATTTCGCGGTGCGAGTTGAGCGTAATAGTAAAGCTAGACACCTGTACCTGCTCTTCCAACAAGGTCGGATCCAGAACAAGCATATCGCCGGCAGCACCAAAGAAGCCAAACGTCACGCAAATCGGCGTATGATGGATACTCAGAGGCACGGGGTTGCGCTCCCTAACATCATGAATAATAGCCTCCTCACCGTCGATCGTAACGTCGGGGCGTCTAAAGTGTCTGAGCGCAGCAATAGCAGCAATAGAAGCCGCGTCGATTAGGTTTCCTCCGTGGTCGAGGAAGTGCACGTCAATTCGCACCGTCCATACTTTTTCGCCTGCCAGGATACACAGGGCCTCGGCGTCAATGGCCCGGCTCTGCTTAATGACACGTTCAACCATGCGGGATATCGCCACCTCTTGTGTCGACGATCTGCTGCTCTCCAGTCCAAACCCAGCCATGTTTGAGAGCTCGGTGTTGAATAGAACAATACCCTCCGTGGGGCGGTCCGGGAAGGGACGAGTGACTTCGCAAGATACTCTGGCTAGAACCCATGTCTGGCCGAGTTGCACCTCTGCCAGCCCGTATGTGGGTCCACAGCTGATCTTTAGTGTCCGGTAGTCGTAAATGCCGCGACCGTCTACGCGAGTGCCCTTTTTAAGCGCCTCTAACAAGAACGCGGATTCGATATTTGACGGTCCAATCTCTGCAACCATTGCTAGGCAAATAATGATCCTTTAAAGTGTAATATCGAGGAGAAGAAATAGGTGATCTGGTAAAAAAAAGTGGCCACTAAAAAAATATTCCCAGTCATGTCCAGAATAGCCGATCAATATGGGCAGATATGTTGTATTGCCAAAATATGTAATTAATTAGAAAGAAGTTGGCGCTGGACGCATCGGGCAGATATATCCAAGCATCTCGAGCTCGAGCTCATGAGCTCTCGTGCTGTTCTTAAATGCCTTTTGGAGATCGGTACCAGTGGTGTGCAAGTGCCACATGTGCAGGCGCACATTGATATCGCGAGCCATCCAGTAGTGAATTGAAGTGTTGATATTGGTATCGTCCATCCACACTCGGTCGTAACAATCGTGTTTCTCGCCACAGGTTTTGTTCACCATGGCGGGATCGAGGCCGAAACAGGCCGGGTTCTGCTCAGCGTGCTTAATAAAGTGGTAGGCGTCATACACCATGATCTGCAGTTTGTTTCTACCTGGGGCCGCAGGTGCAGCCTTGGCACCATTAGCAGCGTTATTGCCGCGAGCGAGCTCGGGCAGCGGGTGGTCATGGTTGGCACCATTGCTGGTTTCACTCCTGCGCATGATACGTGGATGGCGGCTGGGCCAAGTTGACTTTGTGCCGTTGTGCTCACGGGGGACAGTGTGGTCATAGGTAGTCGGAAGATCGACGGAGATATAGTAAGTTATAGGCGAGGCAGTGCGCTTCCGGTGGTTAGGAAGCTGCAGTGGTGGGTGCGCTGGTCCATTCTGGATGCTGCTGGACATGGTAGCGCGGCCCACCGTGGTAAGCCTTTGTAGCAGGCCGTAGGGAAGCCCGCGTGTCATTTCCTCCGCTGCACGTTGGATGGCCGGGCGAACCGAGGACGACTTTTCGTTCTTGACCATGGGCATGTCCTCGACGGGCGGCGGCGTAAGGATCAGCATATGGCTGACTTTGTTGTGCGACTCGCGCTCGAGCTGGAGGATATTCTGGAAAACCGACTCGTGCACATCATCGATAGTAAAGTTCCGACTTGGTTTGAACGAATCCAAGCCGCCCAGCACCAGACAGTCATTGGCGCCCGTCCACATCGTGTAGAGCGTCGAGTCGGAGGCTGGATACCCGGTCTGGCGCGACTTTAACATAAACCCACGTACTTGCTGGTGAGCGCCGGGAATCTGATGGCCGAGAATACTGCCTTGCAAAAAGGCGTTGTCGCTTGATGCGCCGCCGTGCGCAAAGTTGCGCATTTTGATCTTGTTCAGACCGCCGAGATCGAGAATTAGGTTGTCAATCCAGTTCGGGCCGTTAGTGAAGCGATGGTGCCAATACCAGGGTTCGCTGGGGTACTTGCTATCCGTGATATGTGCCGCGTTGCCGCTATCAGAGAAGCTATCGCCAAACGAAACTACGGTCGACCATGGAGATGGAATCTGGTGCCAGAAGTGCGACCGTGACAGTGCTGTAACGCGACAACTGATTATCACTACGGATACGATGGTGAATAGAGGGTACAGCGCATAGGCGTGGTCTCCGAGCGAATGTTTAATCTTCTCTGGCCACATTGTAGTGCTGGTATTATTAGTTAAAGCTGCGAAAGTTGATCAAGAGTGTGAAATACAAAAATGTACAAGTGTTGCGTTTGAGCCGTCAGTATATCTAGCTATAAGCACATAAAAAGCGTACTCCACAGCTAGTAAAGCCAGAGCCGAGCAGCCGGCATATAGCACAGCGCAGTAACCCATTCGAGCCTAAAATTAGAATATAGCGCTATATCCTGATCAGCACAATTCCATTTCCCCACAAAGCACTACGTCATTGGCACCTGGGCGTCCATTCTCCAGGATTTAAACGTTTAGATGCGTCCTAAATGCCTTTGACTCAACGTGACGAACAATACCAGCACGGCGAATTCCAGAAGTAACATGCCCAGGATTCTTCAGCCCTTTGCTAAAGTAGGCCAGTATGTTGGCATGCTTCAGAAAACGACTAGAGAACCCCAACGCAGTTAGCCCTAGGAAGCTTGGCACTAGTACTACTTATAGTGCTGTTGTGGTCTTGGGTTAAATCAGTACCGATGAGAACAATAAGATGGATGACAACAAAATGAAAATAGAAACATTTGTTTTATTACGTCAGCTGGGAATTTTGAGCGTTGCCTTGTCTTTTATACTCCCCGCGAGGTATACTAGATTCGACAACAGCCAAACTATATCACTCTCTGATGTGTATTGAGCAGATGTATCACTTGCCTCATCAGTCTTTTTCTGGGATTCTGTAGATTGCAATAGTGCCTGAGTGGAAGAGTGGCAACACTCGGCTGATGCATCAGAAAACCCTATTCATCATTTTGTCTCTTTGTCTAAACTAGCTCTATTTATTTCAAATTCTAATTCCTATTTACCTTCGCCACCCTTGCAATGAACTCAAAGCACATGTCGCTGGGCGGCAAAGAGGACTGGCCTCGCCGACGTAGTCCCCTACCCGCCAGCATGCTCTACGGAACGTCCCCACGCCGGCGCAAAGACGTCGGCTCATGTTTTACGACCAGTCCGAGCCCGGATGCGCTTGTACCTGCCGACAGTGGCAGTGATTTCTGGGACTCTGGAACCATTACGCCGCGTAGTTGGGGCTCTCAAGCAGGCACATCAGGGCTAGACATGCTTGACAACAGCAGCAGCGACGAAAGCACACTATACATGCAAATCAGGCAGCAGAAACGCACTATTAACGAGCTTTCCAAGCAGCTGGAAGATCGCGAGGCCGAGCTGGGACGACAGATAAAATTGGCTGATGCACTTAAAGCCAGCGCTGACGATGCTCACCGGCAGGCACAGGCTGAACGACAGATAGTTAGCAAACACGAGGAGCAACTCCGATGGCACGAGGAGCACTTGCTCTCGCAAAGCGAGGGCGCCAAGAAGCAGACGACGGCTCATCAGTCGGCGCTGCGAATGGCCGACAGGCGACACCAAGCGGCTATCGATCAGATGCTGCTTAGAGTTGTGCATGCCGAGGACGAGACAAAGTTGTTGTCGGCGCGCATCAAGGATTTGTCCGTAAAACTAGACCGGGCCAAGGCGCTTGAGGAGCAAAGCCGCTGCGCAAACGAGCAAATGTCCAAGCAGATTCTGGAAACGCGCTTGGCCGCCATTCAAGCCAGTCAAAGCTCGGCCGAACTAGTAGTCCGCCTAAATGAGCGCTCAGTGTATATCGGCCAGCTGGAGGGCCAAGTGCGAGCCTTGCTGATGTCGGCACCGCATGACTATATGCGCCTTCCAACTGCCGTCAGTACATCCGCCGCATTCGGTCTGGAGCCCGCTGTAGGCGACCGGTCCTTGCACTTTGAAATCTCCAAAGCCACGCAATTATTCAGCAATGACCGAGACTCGGACGTGCAGCCGCCGCAGCAAAAGCAGCCGGTGCATGGGCTTGCGCCACCGCAATTGCAGGCGTACGACGCATCACGGAAAGTGGAGCTTCTTGGCGCAGACATGCATACACGACATGTCGGCAAACCAAACACCGGCCTAGGCATATCGGGCAGTAGCAGCTGCGACAGCCACAATGCCAGCGGTGCTCGGCTACTTTCTCATTGTGGGCATGGCGAGCATGCCAAATTTGATAGCTCGGCGGAACTATCTGCTAGCCCAAAAGGCATTCTATATTGGATGGCAGTGTACGCTCATATGGTCTGGGCGCTCTACTCGCGGCTCTGGGTCCGTCCTACAATGTATTTGGCAACCTCCACAGCCAGAGCCGTGTTTGGCTTGTTGGCATTAGGACCATGGCTGCGCATATTGCTTCTATTTATACCGCGGAGATTGACTTTGGCACCAGCGGCTTGCGAAAGTCGCACTGATAAAGCCGACCGTTCTTGAGTAGGACACCTGCTAGCTGTTGGGTTCGGATTGAGTATAACGCCCCCTTAATGCCTTTTTTGCGCACTATCAGTGCCTCCTAATTTATCGCTTAGTGGAAAATTGTCATGCATATAGAATCGACTGCAATTAGTGCTACTAAAGAAAAAATCCAGTTGTCTAATGTTGCTGGAACACGTTTATCAGACTCTAGTAGAGCTTATTAAACCACAGGACAATAGTCCTAAGAGTCATTCGCAAGCAGCAATGTATGCGCGGCTATTTGAACAGGCGTGCTTATTGGAGGCTTTCTAATAATAATAATCGCTCGGTACTGATACACTCCCCTGAAAACAATGTCAGTGGAGGGCTGCTTTGTTCTTGGACCGCTTATGTTGTAATGTAAAAAAAATGCGAGTGAGAGAAGGGTGCAGACAATGTACATAACGCCTCATTTAGATCCCGGATGAAGGAACTAAAAAAGCAGAGACACAGATTCCTTTTCCACGCGTCTAGCAATGCTGAGAACCTCTGGCTGGGTTGGTGGCGAAGCCGACTAAGCATAAGAACCAGACAACAGAACCCTTCATACATTGCTTGCAGTTTTTCCAGCGCTGTATAATATTTACATTCCCCTTCTCTTCTCCTTCTTCAAAGCAACAGGCAAGCTTCGTTATCCAGGTAGTACATTGCTGGGGCTTGACCCTGGAGTACAATATCGTTATCGCTATATTACGAAGACAGCACAATGACGCTTCGATACCACAGCCCGCTGGCTCAAGTCCTGCTTATGAGCGCCGTATGCTTTCTCTGTCCGGGGATGTTCAACGCGCTAAACGGCCTGGGCGGGGCTGGCCAGCTCGACCCACATACCGCCAACAACGCCAATTCCGCACTCTATGCAACATTTTGTATCTTTAGCATTGCTGGCGGCGGTGTCGTAAATGTATGCGGCGTCCGGTTTACCACTGCTCTTGCCTGTTTGACATACGCGATATACACCGGCTCATACGTGCACTACAACGACACTGGAGATAGGGTACCGACTATCGTTGCTGGCGCCGTGCTTGGTATTGGCGCTGGCATTCTGTGGACCGCTCAGGGCGTCATCATGGTCTCCTACCCCAGCGAGAAGGAAAAGGGCCGCTTCATAAGCATTTTTTGGATCATATTCAACCTGGGTGGACTTTTCGGCGGCATTCTACCGTTTGCCATTAATTACTACAGTGCAGGATCGCTGACAAACTCTGTCTACGTGCTGTTCGTCATCTTGGAATGCGCTGGAGCCGCCACTGCCCTGTTCCTAGTCCCACCGGTCTGCGTTGTGCGCGACGATGGCTCACATGCCACTATTGTGCAATCGCCACGCAGCGCTCGGCGAGAGTCGTTGGAGGTTTTGCGGCTGTTTGGCAACAAATGGATGCTACTCCTGTTGCCTATGTCGTTCACGTCAAACTTTTTTTACGGATACCAGTTCTCTCAGTACAACGGCGCCATATTCACGCTGCGCACAAGGGGCTTCAACAACTTGCTGTACTGGACTTCGCAGATATTCGGCTCCTACGGGCTCTCGCTGTTGTTGGATTTGTCACGGTGGTCGCGCAGAAAGCGTGGGATATACGCCATGGCAATAATGTCAGTGGCGTTTAATGCCGTCTGGGCGTGCACGTTGGTAATGCAGTTGCGTTATACGCGAGGCACTGAGAAAACGGACTATCCTGGCGGCTTGATTGACTTTCTCGAGTCGTCGCGAGCGACGGGTCCCATTGTACTATATTTCTTCATGGGTCTGGTGGACGCATGGTACCAAAATATCGCTTACTGGATCATTGGTACTTTGACCAACGATGCACATATCACGGCACGTTATGTCGGATTTTACAAAGGCGTCCAGTCCCTGGGTGCCTCCGTATCGTGGCAAATTGGCGCTCGCGAGATCCCGTACATGAACCAGCTCATTGGAAACTGGGCCTTGCTCGTGTTTTCGCTGCCGACAATGGCCTATAGCATCATGCAAGTGGAAGATCGTGCACTGGACGACCGGTTGCTGTGCTCATTCGTGCGAGACAACGAGTCCATGGTCGCTGGCGCCTATGGCTGGGATCTATCGCCGACTCAATTTACAAAACCAAGGTCGCCCAAATATTTGGCGCGACATGTAGACAGCATAGTTTAGAAATACCATGCATATAAACTCATTGCTACTAGTAAACAAAAGTTGGGAAACCAGCTCAATCCTGCACATAAAATGGCATGACCTTTTCGCTGGCGCCAAAGTGCTCCGCCACGATATTGCGTAGTACATCTTCGCCAATATGCATGTGTGGGCCGTCCAAGGAGAGCATGCTTAGTTTCCCCGACTCTTCCAGCCCACGCAGACCAAGCCAATCCTCCTGATACATAGTCGAGTTCTGAACTGGAATGTCGTTGCCGTCCGTGTCCACAAAGCCAAACCAAGGTGACATGTCTGGGTAAATCATCTTGTCCTCGCTGAACTTGTATAGCACCATCTTATCCAGGGCCAGAATGCGCTCACGGTAAACGTCGCTACGATCCTCCAACTCGTTGTTAACGTCGGGTAAAAATATATTGTACTGCAGGTACTGATCGATGCGCTCTGGGTCCTTAAAGTACTGCGCTTGGATCACATGGTCCCTGATATACCACGAGTACACACCCCTGGATGCCAGCTGCCGCATCCACTGGCACAAGGTGTCGGCACTGCCAGTGCATTCAGGGATTCTTGCAACTCCGCCGTGGGGCGAGCCAAACGTAACAAGCACCTTGGCTCGGATTGCAGGACATCTCTGCACCAAAGCCCGTAGGAATAGTCCACCTTGCGAGAATCCCATCAAATTGACTCCGTCATTTAGTTCCTCAATAGCGGATAGACTTTCGCAGACTGTGTCAATTTGGCTATTGATGTTGCCAAAGAATCCTGCCGTGCGATCGGCGCCTACGCTGGATCCTAGCTGGACAGAGTGTACAAAGACGCCTGGAAGTTCGTCTTTTAAGATGCTGGTAATGACTCCCATGGTTGTGTTATCGCAGCATGTATCGCCCATACCGTGCCAAACAACCACTGGAGTTGGGTGCGAGCGAAGAATCCCGTTGGCGCCAACACATACTAGGAGAGCTAGCACAGCAAGTTTAATGCGATGACGATACATAGAGTGTGAATTGAAAGTAAACTGATTTTATTGCATATAAATTTTTTAAACCAAACGACATTCCAAGACAACGAACTGCCAAATAAACAAATAAAATACTTTAGCGGGGGCCAATTTATGGTGCAACGCCCAGACTGCCATCATTCCTAAGCGGATGCAGAAAACCATGTGACGAAGCCTCTGAGAATTATCCCTTTCATGGTCGAGTCCTGCTCATAACATAAATTAAAGTGTCAATTGGCGAGGTATGTCTCGAATATTGAGCACACCAATTGAAAAACCCCCTTTGAGGCTTGCCCTATCATTCTGGCGCCCAAGTCACAGCTCCTTTGGCCATCCTTGAGGCTGAGTTGGGATGTGTATTTTAGTTATGCGCAGTTTAGGAAGAAGGCCACGCCACATTTGGGGATAATTGGACTGCGGCTCATCTTTGTATCCTTCCTGGCGAGTATATAAAGCCCACTCAGACCCAGTACATTATTCAGTCGGTTTGAAACAAGACTTCAGTCAAACTTCTCTTTACCTCACCTTTATTATACAGCTAAAAGTCTATCGCCACAATGGAACTCGCTACGCCGAACGATTTCAATAACTCAGACAAGATTGTTGTCATGTACTTGGAAAGGGCTGTTTTTGATGGGAAAACGTATGCATTTCGTCGCGACAATATTACTGATATATACATGTTGAAAGTGGAGGAAGATAGAGTTCACAATTCTGGAGAGATTTGCAGTACTTACTATCGTACTTATGCTCAGTACGATGTCACATTTACTTGGATTTGGGATATAGTCGAAGGTACGCCCAATATTACCGAGGATTGCAAATACATTCTTGTTGGGGATATACTGGACGTGATCAACGTGGCTCAAGAAGTCAGTGCGAGGAAAGAGGATATTTATCGACGCAATTACATTAATTAATGTCAAATCAGCATCTGCCGATTGTAACTTAATAATAGCGTAAATCATTCATGTTTTTCAATTTAAAAGTGTGGCCCAATTAAACAAGAGCTCTACAGTACTTCAGACTTTGTGAGTAATTATCTGGAGAAAATGTATAGTTTATGGCCAAGATGTTGGCATAAGGGAGCCCTTGTGCAAGTTCTTTTCGACGGATGTCAAGGTGGGGATAGATGTGGAGAAAATTAAGTTGATGTGTATATGAATGATTAGTCTGATGTGCCATTGTGAGACGTACTCACCTTAGGGCTCGTTGCAGTATTACGTCTGATTGAAGAGTTTCTTCTTCTAAATACTCTCTAACCAGTAGTCACATCATTGATGATACTATTGACGAATTCATGAGTGGGTAAGCAAAAATATATGGGCATTCTGGCATTGAGAAAGACAAAAGAAACTATATGAAACAATTCAACTAAATGAACCAAACCAAACCACAAACTCTCTTCAATTGACTCCACTGCCGGGGATCCCAAGCGCCCTGAATCCATATTAAATTCAATGAAAAAGGAAAAATTTGGGCATACCAAAGCCAAAAGCATCATATGCTTTGCAGCGTCATCGGGCCTACGTACATTACCAAATCTCAAACCCCACACCTGTAAACATTCTCCTATATTACAATACGTAGATACTATGTAATCTGGTAATTGATCCTCATCAATGTGGTCAAGTTCTATTCCCAGTTCAGCAATAAAACATCCAACCTCTGTAACAGCAGGCAGTAACTTTAGCATACAAAGCACATTGAATAGAGTCAGATCGTCATTGCTTGATTTAAATACTTTGATATTCTCAAACTTGCGGTCGCTCAGTAGGGTTGGTATTCTCGTCACTATTGCCTTTGCCAATGTTAAATTCGGAGTAGAACCCATCATATTTTCTAAGAATTTTCTTAAGCTGTCAGCAGGAATATCAGATACCTCAAAATTTTCATAGTTCTCAACAACAACTATTTTACGCAAGTTTTTGAATTTTCTTTTAAACACCTTGCACTCATTTAGTATTGTCACCGTATCGTTGTCTATACTAAACTCCATCCAAGCAAGTGTGTCGTTGTTGCCTTGAAACAAAACATCATCAGTATAGGGATAGTTTCGATCAATAGTTAGGCGTTTCATTATAGGAAATGGTACTGCTCTGGAGCTCATTCTCATTGCTCTTGTGCTTAAATTCCCACGATCACACCGTGACATAGATAAATGCAGCAAATTCGGGTACACCACAGTATTGCCATCTATATCATACAAAAGTGCGTTGGCATTACTTATACCGATTTCGAGATATTGAAGCGTACTAGCCGACTTTAACACTAGACTCGTGTGCAAGGTTGGTGAATTCAAGCAACTAATTTTAAGAAATGAAAGTTGCGGAATGCAGTCAATAGTCGTTTGATGCTTAAGCTCGATTCCTACAAAATACAGCATTGTGCGTTGAGTACCACCACATAGTTGCCCTATAAAGCGTCCGAATACATCTTCACCCACTCCTCTAAGGAGCTCTCGATCATTTCTGCTTATTTGCTCTGTCTCATTAGAGCATAAAAGTTTGGCCATTGTTGCTGAAGGAGCCAGCAACTTTAACAACTTTACAAATTCGAGAACATTTGTAGTGGCAGCTTCTTTAGAAACTTCGGGCTCGACTGTGTAGTCGGTAATCCTGACAACTACTTTAAAAACCAAAGGTAACTCTGTACCAACTCCCATGTACTCTGATAAAAGCTTATGCGCTGTCCCACTCACTATACCAGACATAGAGAACCTGACACGAAGCTCCTTGACAAAAAGTGCAACATTATGTGGTAGCTCAGTACTCTTCTTCATCCATGTTTGACGCCAGAGTTGAATCTTGTTGGGGTTGTACTCAGTACCAACTTCGAGCGTATGCCACAGAAATCCAAGTGCGGCAAGTCTCCAAGTAGAGCACACCTTCAGCAAATGTTCTAAATAATACGTATTGTAGAAGTATTCCCCGTAATATCTTTCCTCCATAACAACATACTTTAAAATCGACTTAATGATGTCCATGGGGAGTTGTTGAGCTAATGAAGCACTATGCGGCATGATGGATGGGCAAAAACGGAATATAAAGTATAGCTAGCAAGAAATATAATTTGAAGTAAAGAATAGAAAGCTCTTCGGAAAAATGGTTATTGTTTTTTTTCTACGTCGGCATTCAGTCTTTAGCCTGCTTCTTTGGTTCATTCAAGAGCACTTTGAAGCATAAAGTCTCCTCTCTTTCTTATTGCCAAAAGGAGCAAAGTAGCTGCGGCCACCAAAGAAACACGATTAAATCACGTACTTGCATCTGAAAACTATAGAGGTGTAATTTTCAGAGGCTAACAGCAAAGTGTGGATATAGCGTGTTGAAATTATCTAGTAGTCGTAGTTTAGAAATGTATGCTTTACTTAGCAGCTGTTAAGCAAGCCAAAGTCGAACTTTGGTGTGAATCCAGCGTTGAAGATGCCAAAGCTCTGCTCAGACAGTACTTGGCCAACCTTCCACTGCGCGTCCTTGGCCTCAAAGTAAAAGTACTCGTAACCAGCTGCCGCAGCTGCACACTTGAATTTCTGAGCATACGAGATTTCGTTAGCCAACGTCAGTGGGCTCGGCCCAGTGTTTCCAGCCGACGCCCATCCAGTCTCTCCAAATCTTACCAGCTTTCCACCAGCAACGCTGTTCTTTATGTTGTTGGCACGCTGGATAACCGACTGTACCGAGGCATCCAGGTTGGCATAGTAGCCGTCAAACATGGCGTAGATGTTGACTTGGACAACGTCAGACGCCGCTGCCAGGGCGCGGCTGAACTTGGCATCCTGTTCAGTAGTGTAGATAGGGATGCCGCTCAGACCCTCGGCCTGGAGACGTGCGCGCACTTGGCCGATGTATCCAATCACCGTAACCTCGCTCATGCCGTTGGAAACATCTTCGTTACCGACCGACAAGCCTTTGATGAGACCGGTGCCGTAGGTCTTGGCAGCGGCAACAAACTGGTCCAGGTCGGACTGCATGCGGGAGGAACCTCCAGCCAGCCAGATGCCGGCATAGACGTCGAGAGCAATGTTGTGTTGCGTAATGGCCTGGAGCACGCTGCTGAGCTGCGAGCAGTCGGTCGAGTAGAGGCGGATATGGCCGGTGGCCGCGGCAACCTTTTGGAGCTGAGCGGCGACGGCGCTGACATCAGGGCATGAGCCATCAGTGTTGTATGGTGAGTATGTCAACCCCCAAAGTGGGCGTCCACCAGTGGACACGCCACCATTGTTAGATCCAGTGTTAGGAGAAGTGGATGGGGCCGGGGCAGGTGGGGTCGATGGAATCACCTGAACAACTGATGAGCTAGACGGAGTCGGAGTCGGCGGGGCCACAATGACAACAGGGACGGATGACGTGACTATGGCATCGTGAGCAACAGGCGCAGGAGGAGGAGGTGGTGGGACGACAGGCGCAGGAGGAGGTGGTGGTGGGACGACAGGCGCAGGAGGAGGAGGTGGTGCGACGACGGGCGCGGGAGGGGGCTGAGGAACGACAGGCTGAGGTTGTGGGACGGGTGCTGATTCTGGCGATGGTGCAGGTGGAGCAGGGGCAGGTTCTTGTGCGGGGGGCTGAACGGCATTTGGCGAGCCAGACGCGAATACAGCGGTCCAGTCAATCTGGCCCCAGTCAACCTTACTCCAGTTGACCTTGCTCCAGTCAACTTTGCTCCAGTCGACGGCAGCAGGGTTGTACCGAACCTCGAGCACGTTATTTGTGTTGGCGAGTTCATTGTTCTGAGCCAGGGGAGCGGCCGAGACAACTGCCGCGGCAGCCAGTACGGCGGATACAAGCGATGCGATTGTTGTCTGCATTTCCTAATGCCAAAGCTGATTGTATCGATTGCGGACCGGACCAGCGGGTGTGGAAAAAGAGGAACAAAAAAAAGTATCTGTGAGGGGAGTGTGGAGGAGGATGAGGCGAGTGAACAAGGCGAACAATAGAACCAGTCTGTAAAACGTCTTGCTTCAAAAAGAATATAAGGAGCGAGAGTAGAAAACACTGCCAGCAGGGATATGGATAGAGCAACGAAACGAGACAGAAAGTGCAAGGGACGTTTCTGGTCCTGCGCCATGCAGCGGCGGTCTTATATGCAACTTGCGTCTCCGCCTCGCATGTTTTGGCCCACAGTCGCACTGTGGTCTGCAAACATTCAAGGGAAGAGGATCTACAACCTGCCTTCTGCCTTCGCGTCAATCTCTCAAAAAATAATGGTAGGTCCTAGAAGGCGGAAAGAACATCCCATTGCCTTGTTTTTCGCCGACTTGCTGGGCAGGGAAGGATTTGCGCCAACAACACGGCCCTTTACGCTCTTCGCCCTCCTCCGCAAAGGCCTGTTGATGCGTATTGTCGTAGCACTGTGAACATTGTCTGGACCAGGGTCGTTGATTTCAGATTTCCGCTGCGCTGATGTGCACTCTGCTCTCACGGCTACAGTTTGGGTATACGCCAAGCTGCAGAACAGGTTGTGTGGTTCGCTGGCCGGACCCGGGTTTGATATTGATATGGAGCTATAGCGATGCTCATCAACGATTAGAGCATAAAACGGTGGTGATTATAATAATGACGCACATGATCTAATTGGGAAGCTTGCTGACAACTAGAAGCTTCTGCGTGACTTCAAGTCATGACCTTTGCCCTAATCTTTGCAAAGGTTTCTCGAAAATAAACCTGCATGGCTGGCCTAACAGTAAGTGGCCGACTGATGCATGTCTACTCATGGCATGTTTTATCGCCATTTAGTACGGAGGCACTTACACACTTTTATTGGTTAAGATTTGATATATTGGAAGAACAAGCAATGTTCTAATTAATAGGACATTAATATGTAGAATGACAGATGCATTGCGTAGATAAAGTGGTTGCTACGGTGGAAGAAATGCAGCAGGGTGACGAGCCTTGACGTGCGAGAATAAGGCGATAGAGCCTGCTCCAGCTCCCTCCAACACTTGATGCAGGTTAGTTTTGTTTTCGGTGCTGGTATTCACATTGACGAGTGATACATGGTGTGTGTCAGATGTGAGAGCTTGTGATGTACGTCAATTATAGCTATCAAGTGGTTTCCGTTGTTGTATCTTCGCTTTCACCCGACTCATTAGGTCTTTTCCTTTTTCTGGGGCCACCTTCGCTACTATCAACATTTTCGCCATTATCGGCATTTTCGCCGTCTTCGCCATTGTCGTTGTAGTTGTTTAGCACTGGGCCGTATAGAGCTGATCTCATGGTAGTAATGTAATGCAAGAATAAACAATATATCTAATAAATGTGAAAGAAGAAGAAGAAAAAAAGAGGACAGGAAAGTGGAGGAGGCCAGGCCCTTTATAAAGGATGGCCAGGTAGAGGACATCGCCGTCCTCCCATTCCTTTTCCGTCCAGTCAATGCCCCCACCTACTTTTGCTTCCGCTGACTGCCTTTGAAGGACCTTTTCTTTAAAGCAGAGCTCTCACCCCAACCCGGAGCATGCCGTTTCCTTTTGTTCAAAGGACATCGGGTGGTACTTTGAAGTCCACTCAACTGGTGCGTTCGCCCAATTCAGTGGGTCGGCATGATGCACGGGCAAGCAACAATTGGTTAGCAGGCGCTGGTCTTTTAACAAAGAAAAGATTGTACAAGAGGACCCGATGACTTGACAGAAAAAATCATGCGTTTTTTTCTGGCCTTTTTTTCGCCTCTAGCTGAGAAATGACGAAAGCCAATAAAGTGCCCACTACAACAATCAATGACCATGTTGACTGGATGCGGCACACGTGTTTAAGCTTACCTTGATTGTAGTTCATTCAAATGACGCGCTTTGAGAATGTATCCGAAGCCTATGCATACATAGCCTATGAATATCCCAAGCATGAGTTGGGCCCAACCAATGGGCGTCCATGGCTGCTGCGTAAATGGACAAGTCATGACATGTTCGGAGGTGCATGACGATAGGTTGGGTTCATCCCGAACGTAAACGTGTTGACTGTCAACACCCAAAAAAAATATCTGTCTGTCCCAACCAGCCTTTTTAAAAGGCATAAAAAGAACCATCTACCCCAATTATTCTGAAAGCACTTTTTTCTCCATATACCACATTTTTTTCATGTATTTTTTATTCAATAATACCAAGTTTTGCGAGACAATTGCTGGTATGTGAACATAGTTTATATATACAAAATTGAAAAATTCTAGCAGCTGTTAAGCAAGCCAAAGTCGAACTTTGGTGCGAATCCAGCGTTGAAAACGCCAAAGCTCTGCTCAGACAGTGGAGCGCCAGCCTTCCACAGAGCGTCCTTAGCCTCAAAGTAAAAGTACTCGTAACCAGCTGCCGCAGCTGCACACTTGAATTTCTGAGCATACGAGATTTCGTTAGCCAACGTCAGTGGGCTCGGCCCAGTGTTTCCAGCCGACGCCCATCCCGTTTCGCCGAACCTTACCAACTTGCCATTTGCTACCTGGTTCTTGACGTTGTTGGCGCGCTGGATAACTGACTCAAC
>JANBUP010000032.1:0-25371 GCA_027579525.1 Coemansia furcata | reverse complement strand
CCAGCAGCAGCAGCAGCAGCAGCAGCATGGTAACTCTGGCTACGGTGGCCCACAGGGTGGGAACAACAACAACTACGGCGGAGGACCTTCTGGCTACGACAACAACAACAACAACTCTGGTTATGGTGGTAACAACTCCCGTCCTCCTCAGCAGCAGCACCAGCAGGGCGGCAACTACGGTGGAAACAACTCTCGTCCTCCCCCTCAGCAGCAGCAGCAGTATGGCGGTGGAAGCAACTCAGGCTATAGTAGTCCTCAGGGCGGCAGCAACTACGGAGGTGGTTCCCAGGGCGGCAACAACAACAACTCTGGTTATGGTGGGAATAACAACTCTCGCCCTCCTCCTCAGCAGCACAGCAACTCTGGGTATGGTGGGAACAACAACGCCCCTAACCGCCCTCCTCCTCAAGACAACTATGGCGGCGGCCCTTCTGCCAGCCACTACGGCGGCGGCGGCGGCGGAGGCAGAGGCGGAAACAACAACTCTCGTCCTCAGAATCAAGGTCCTCGTCCTCAGAATCAAGGCCAGGGTCCGCGCCCGCAGAGCGGCGGTCAGAACTCGTCGTCCGGCGGCGGCGGTGGTGGTGACATGCTGAGCTCTCTCCTGGGCGGAGGTGGAGGCGGCGGTAACCCACTGGGTGCACTGCTGGGTGGTGGTGGTGGTGGAAAGTCTGGCGGCGGCGGTGGTGGGCTTGACCTTGCTTCACTTGCCCCACTGGCAGCTGGGCTCCTCGGAGGAGCTGGCGGAGCTAAGGCTGGCGGCGGAGGAGGAGGAGGAGGAGGAGGAGGAAACCCTCTGGGCGCTCTCATGGGAGGAGGAGGAGGTGGCGGAGGAGGTGGAGCAGGTGGGCTGGGAGCTCTTGCTGCGCTGATGCCTATGGCCATGGGTATGCTTGGTGGTGGTGGTGGCGGTGGAGGCAAGGGCGGCGGAGGAGGAGGAGCTGGTGGGCTGGGTTCGCTGATGGGGATGGCGTCATCATTCCTCGGCGGCGGCGGCAAGGGCGGTGGCGGAGGCGGCGGCGGCAACCAGGCCAGCTTCTTCTCGAAGATCCTGGGCAACGTGTTCGGCAGCGGCACGCGCGACCTGGCCAGCGGGCAGATGGGCGGGCTGGGGCCGCAGGAGGCGCAGCGCATGTACGATGAGATCTACGGCGTGCGGCACAAGCGCGGGCTGGGCGAGTTCAGCGACGAGCAGCTGGGCGGGGCAGCGGCGGTGTACGCGTTCATGGAGCTGGAGCGGCGGGGGAAGGTGGCCGACGGCATCGACGAGCAGGAGCAGCAGGAGATGCTGGGCGCTGTTATGGGCGAGGCCGTCAACCTCCACGAAATCAGCAGCCAGGAGAACGGCCGCGCCGACAAGGAGCTCACCGCCACCGCCGCCGTGCGCTCGGCCCTCAAGCTCATCGACGCATCGTCGAGGCAACAGCAGCAGCCGCAGCAGCACCACCGCCAACAGCAGCAGTCATACGGCCAGCAGGAGTACGGCCAGCAGCAGCAGCAGGGGTACGGTGGGCCTGGCGGGTTCTACGACGGTGGCAATCGCTATTAAACTCCATTTATAATTACTTATTTTCAACTATTGCTCAATATGTTCTCATACGCGAGAAAGTCGTCCATGTACGTCTTGATACGCGGCTGGCGGTTCTTGGGCTTTCTTCCACGTGCCGGGCGCTGGGCAACGACGGTGATTGGCTCTGCGCTGCTGGCGCGGATGCTGCTGGCGTCGGCGTCGTCGTCGTTGGCGGCCATGCTGCGCGCGTCGTGGCGCGCAACGCGGTCGACGAGGATGGCGGGCGGCAGCAGCTGCGGCGGCGCATCGACGGGCTTAATCTCCACATCATCTGCACTGGCGCTTTGCTCAGCGAGAGCCTGGCGCGCCTTCTCCCCTGCAGCGTGCGCTTGCTCGAGGTACTGGCAGCGGCGGCGGATGCTGGCGCTGATGCTGGGTTGCAGCAGCTCGAGCTCAGCGGCCAGCGCAGCCTCACGCTTTCCGCCGCGCGGGTCGAGCCAGCGGCGGAGGGCGTCGACCTGCGGGCCCGTGGCGTAGTACCCCCACAGCTCGCCGGCACGCGCGAGGGCGGGCATGTCGGCGACAATGGGCTGCCACGTGTCGACAAGGGGCGCCAGGGCCGGAGCCTCGGCACCCCGCAGCGGCAGGGCGCCGGACCACGCGGCGGGGAGGGCCAGGGCCCACGAGTTAGCAACAAAGTGGGGCAGCAGATCGAGGGCGTCGTTCTGCTCGGCGCGCGCGGCGGGGTGGACGAGGATGCGGCCCGAGCCGGCTCCTGTGGCGGGGCAGCCGCCGACGCCGTCGATGAAAAAGTACCGCGTCAAAAACCGGTCCGCCCCCAGCGGCGTCAGGCGGCCGACGTTGAGCCGCCGCAGCTCGCGCTCCACGTAGTCCAGCCGCCGTGCCTGCGTGCGCTCAGTCTCGCCGAGCCGCCGCCGCTCCTTCTGCCGCAGCGCGCCGGCTTCTGCCTCGCGGCGGCTCGCGTCGCGCGAAAACTCACTGCCAACCGCCGCCGGCTGTTCGCTGCGGTCCAGCTCGGCCAGGGCTTCGGCGGCTCGCTTGAGCTCGCGGCGGCACTCGAGCCGCTCGCGCTTCAGCTCGGCGGCCTGCTCGCCGCACTCGTCCAGGTACGCGCGCATGCTCTCGTTGCTGGCACACTCGCTCGCCAGAAGCTCCACCACCAACAGCCGCGCCTCTGCCGAATCCAATACTTCGCAGAGGGCCGCCTCCAGGGTGCCCAGCGTCACGCCTTCCATGCCCCAGAGCGCCTGCGTGATGGGCGCTAGCTCCGCCGCGTAGTCGTGGCTCGCCTCCACCAGCCACCCCGCCAGAACGCCTGCCCAGTGCGTGCGCGCCTTGTCGATTGGCCGCCCTGCCCACGTGCGCGACAGCCGCCGCAGCAGCGCACGCCCGCCCACCACCGCCAGCTTCGCAAGGTCGTCCGACAGCACCCCCGCTTCCTCCTCCGCAACGGGCGACGCGGCTCGCGAGCTGACCGCCGACGAACCACCGTTGCGGCTCGCCACGACGCGCCGCGAGCTTCGCGTGGCTGGCAGCACCCTGCCGCCGCCGCCGCGCCTCTTTCCCCGTGACTCAGCCGATGCTACAGACTCGCCGTCCGACGGTTCGGAGTCCGAGTCGTCGGATGATGCGATGCTGGAGCTCGTCGACAGCATCGAGCTGCGCTGCAGCCGCCCCGAACTCCGCGTCGCTGCCTGCTTGCCGCGCGTCCTCGTTCCCACCGCGGGGGGAGGGGCTACCGGCGGCAGCATGGCTTTCTTGGTGGGCTTGGGCTCTTCAATCGCGGGGGGGTTTTCGTTGTCACTGCCGTCAACGTCCATTTCTCCCGTGTCGCTGAGGGTGGCGTCCTGGCGGCCGACCATGGCTTCGATGCGCGTGCTGACGTTGCTCGGCACGGCGTTGCGCTTGCGGTCGTCGATGAGCGAGTTGAGGAGCGCTACGATGGTCTCGCGGTACACGCTACACATTTTCGTATCTTCGGAGCCTTGCGTTGCCGGCAAACCGTGCACTAGCGCTGACTCAAAGTAGTCCAGGGGGTAGGGGTTCAATGCGAGGGGCACGCTGAAGCAGCTGATGAACATGTATACTGACAGCGTCCGCGACACCAGAGGCAATGGTACCTGCCACTCGCACAGCGGCACCGGCCACCTGTTCTTCAGATCCTCATCCTCCTCTTCCTCTTCTGCTTCTTTTGACTTGGCCGGCTCGTCTGCGTCTATGCAGATAACCTCGCTATCGCGGTGCTTTGTGGGAAAGTACTCGGTAATCTGATGTGTCGCTCCCTTACCATGCGCCTTATCCAACACAGGGTCCTTGCCATTCATTAACTTTTGCTGCTTGCGACGCATCGCCCACACAATCCCCTGTCCATACCTGACATGCTTGAACTGCAAATAGTCCAGATCGTCAATGGGGATCTTTCTGTACGGCTTCACAGCCAGATCGCGCTCGTCAGCATACGGATCAACAACCACAGGCACCGTAGGCACAGCAGTTATGTCTTGAGGGTGGGGGCGGTGGCGGCCGATTTTAGTCGCTTTTAGCAGCCGCGCCTCCCCGCCATACATATAGGGGATGCGGAAGCGGTCACGCCACTGCGCACCGACGATCCATGGGCTGCCGGGGCGGGGATCGCGCCGCATATTATCGTCGAGGAACTGGCGCAACGCCACCTTTGTAAACATATTGCGCGAGCGACTGAGCTCCGACGCCGGCACCGTAATATCGCTGTCGTCTATGGGGATGCCATCCACATCGTAGAGTCTCACCGTGTACATGCGGTGCTTGCGCTGCTCATACGCAATAATATAGGGCGCACCATCGCCCAATCTCTCAATGGAGAGGCGGGTGGCAGTCTGCGCTGCTGTTTCCTCAAAAGACTCGGCAGGGATGTCTTCGGGTAGGGGGCCCATATCTACTACGAAGCATTCGTACATGGCGCCGTTGGTGTCTGGGTACTTTACGTCGATATGTTCGCCCCCGAAAAAATCATACTGGAACCGATAGTATAGCGCATCCACCGCCAACGCTATGGACATGGTCGATTGGCTGAGGAATGTGAGCATCTCGCAGATCAGCATGTCGGAGAACCCCACCCCGGTTTTGCGGTGGCTCGAGGCCCGCTCCGATAGCAGTGCTTGCTCGTAGGTTAGCGTGTTTTGTCCCGTCGCTGCACATGTCCATATGGGCTTGCGGTAGAGCGAGAGCCGGTCGAGGTACTGGTCGTAGTCCGCGAACTCCTCGCCTGTGAAGCGGATCTGCCAACCCTGCTGCTGCTGTTGTTGTTGTAGCTCGCGGGCTGAGGGCTTGGCCGGTAGGTCGACCGGTTGGCCATCGAGTAAAGGCATAATAAAAATATAATAAATAGTAGATTGAGAATAAAAAGAAGAAAAAAAGTATATTATTTTGTTGTTGACGCGTGTTTTGAACACAAACGCGATTGGCAAAAAGAAAAAAAATAGTTTGTATATCGGCTCAAGCCGCGGCTCGATGATCGTCATCTACAACGATGTTTCCCTTGGTGTCATTTTGACCATGGGTGAGTGTGCAGATGTTCAACGCCAAGACTTTGGAAACGTGCAGAAATACCACTTTAGCAGATGTTACGTAAATAGCCACGCACTGGCCACATTGAGATGCTATAGTTTGCAGCGCCAAGACCAGATCTACCAAGTTTCAGGTCTTCTATTTGTAGTCCTGGATGGCTCCACATGCACGTTCACTGATTGGCTGATGATATTAGGATGTCTATAAAGAAGTGAAATTCCCAAAGCTAATTCAGAAAGGAGAGGAGGCATCTCTTTTTTTCCAGTAAAGTGTGCCTTTTCCATATTCCTCCTTCCCTTTACACTTTATGCGCTAACTTTATATATATGCTATACCTAACAAGGGCTTCCTTTTATTTATTTACGCGCATCTGTACACTTTAATAATTTCCAAAAAAATGGCCGAGGGATTATCACGACGCCGCATAGGCACACCGCGAGAATGCGAAGACGACGAAGGCAGCCGCACACTGACGCCCAGCACGAGCTCCGTCGCCCTGGCCGCAGCCAACGGCGACACTGTGAGCAAAACGGACCGGGCGCCGATGCTCACTCTAATGGAAGAGACG
Source organism: Coemansia furcata (assembly GCA_027579525.1). Taxonomy (NCBI): domain Eukaryota; kingdom Fungi; phylum Kickxellomycota; class Kickxellomycetes; order Kickxellales; family Kickxellaceae; genus Coemansia; species Coemansia furcata. Next base: position 19,726 of record JANBUP010000032.1, on the reverse strand, counting down.
CTGCTTCTGGGCCTCAAAGACCAGGAGGGGTATTTGTCGTTCTGGAACGACAGTCTCTCCTACGTCCTGCGCGGCTGCATGGTGATGGAGCTGGCGTTCCGGCGGCGCATCCGCATCACCAAGGACGCCTTCACAGGAATGACCGGCCTAACCGACCGCGCTGTCGAGGTAGTGTCGACGAAGCCCACGGGCGAAGTGCTCCTGGACGAGGCGCTGCGCATGATGAAGGCGAGTGAGACGCGTCGGAGCGTGTCGTCGTGGATGGATCTTCTGAGTGGCGAGACCTGGAACATCGCAAAGGCCGGATACCAGCTCAAGCAGGTGCGCGAGCGCCTAGCCAAGGGCCTCGTCGACAAGGGTGTGTTGCGTACGGAGAAGCGCAACTTCCTCTTCTTCGACATGGCCACCCACCCCGTCCAGGACCCGCGCGCCAAGGACGAGATCATCGTGCGCGTCCTCGACACCCTCAACCTCCCCCGCAACGCCGCCCTCCCCACGCGCGCCTCGGGCGCCCTCTCGCCCGCCCCCAACGCCTTCTCGCGCGCCGTCGGCCAGGGCATCGGCGGCCAGGCTGGACGCCTTTGCTTGTCGCCTGTGTCGGGATCGCGGTTTTACCGCGGAGAGGAGACTGCGCGCTTTGCGCTGCTCCGGAGAGTATGCCTGGTTTCCGCTGCCTGCGCTGGCAGCGTTCTGGAGAACCCCCTCGTGCATATGGATATGGAGGCTCGTGATCGCGCTGTCACTAGGGCGGAGTCGCTGATGGACGTCTATGGCCATTGGCCCTTTAAGCGCGACTCGCCTTTGCATACTGCTGATGCTGACGGAAACGACGCCGGCGATCTCATGGTACAAGAGGTCATTGCCGCTGTCATCTGCGTCTTGCGCAAGATGGACCGAATCATCTAAAAAAATTTATTCTCTTTCCTCTCTTTTTTTATTCTATTAATCCTACACCGTCACATATTGCAAGTTCTGTAAAGTTACATAAGATTCAATATCTTGCAAAGTGAGGGAAGCATATATTCCTACTCCTCCAGGTCGTATCCTTCTCCGATCCAGTGTTGGGACCTGATGTGATTTGAATTACCAACAACCTTGCACTAAACCATATTCGGATACAGAGTAATTAACCCTATAATAACTAGATTTCTACAACGTTCAATGCTGATTCTTTTTTGTCATCCTACCTCTATCTTCTTAATTTTTTGTATTAACAATGATGCGTACTTTATCGGCGTTCCAGCTTCTTCCGCCTCACATCGTACATTTGATAGTAGACCATGTCGCGGGTAGCAGTCGGGCGTATTTTGACGACGTTAAATACGACGGGGACGACGAGTACAAAGTGCTTCAGATTCCGTTGCTGTGGGTGTGCCACAGTTTTCGGGATTTTGTCTACAGACGATTTTGCAAAATCTATGGTCTAGATCTCGTCTCTCATTCAGGAGGAGTACTTGCTATACGTGAGTCATGGCCGATTCGACTCATGGCAATCGACCACACAACACACCACTTGGCGAAAGATTTGAGCTTCCATTTGAATATTTGGGACGTTTACTCGGGCAAGGCACTTCAGCAACTTTCGGCTACATGGCTCGGGGGTTGCGCGTTCCCGTTGGTTCGCATGCTTTCGTTTGATCTTTACGCTGGCGATATAGTTGGTTCAACCAACAAAGAGTACCCTCCGGATACCGGTGCCAATATTACATCATTCGTTCGGCGAATCAAAGAGATGACTCCTAGAGCCAGCGTGGTTCATGTGAACAATTATAGCGAGCCTATAGACCTGTTTAAGCGTCAAGACGCTAATCTCATGGATCTTTCCCGGCAGCTCTTTGGGATTGCCAAGACGACAGACGCCAGAATTTGTTTTGAAAGCCCGTTTCTCAATTGTGTGGATCTGGAGTTGGTTGGTAACCTGGTTCGCCTTGAATGCAACGGTGACAGAATTGCAAGCACAGTTCTATCGCTGATACAGCGCAATTCTCAGACTCTGCAGGATCTTTGCCTCGACGTGTATGAGACTTCGGACCTTACTGGGCTTATTCGTAACTCGGAAAACGGGAAGTATTTTGTGTATCCGCGCCTGCACACGTTATATATGTCCATGGAAAGAGTTGAATTAACATCGAAACAGACCATCTTTAATGGCGCGGTGCCATTTTCTCGTCTTCAGAAGCTGATCTTATGGATGGTATACCCATTTGGCGACGACGTGTTCTTCAGGGGCAATGCTACAATATTGGATTATGTTTCATTTCTGCCGTCTCCAGAGCTAGCAAGTATGCTGAAGCGGTATACAGTTTTGCTGCCTACTAGTCACCCCAAGCTCCAATATGTCCTACTTAGTACATTCTCGCATCGCAAGCAACAGGCAATTCAATCCGTCGACGAATATTTGCAGTTCGCCTTGAGAATTGCTCCTCATGCATCTGTGCGAGTAATGCCTGACCTGGCGTGGCCCATTCAAAGAATTCCCTCTGTGCTATCGACGATTGGTGAATATGCCAGTATTCAAGTTCTATCTATGCAGGGTTTGGTCCTGACGATCTGGGATGCCATCACCCTCATCAAGTCGCTGCCACTCCTCTCGGATCTATGCACTCAGGCTCCGACGCTCGGCAGACTTCTTCTTGATGCCAAAGACGAGGATCTTCACGATTATGTTCGCAGAACATATGCGCCGATGGGAGAGCGGTTCAGGTGTTGGAAAGTTATTATAGCCGGCGATATCGACTTTAAAGTGTTGGCGACTTGCATGGTGCTACTGGCGCTGATTTGCCCCAATTTCGACTACGCTGCGGTGGACAAGGACAAGCGTGAGCAATTAATGGAGGCGATGAGGAATAAAATCAACGAGCCAAAGTTCCGTCAACATGCTCCGCGTCTGCGCCGCCTGTTGTTCGATGGTTGGAATAGCAAGGAAAACCAACTGCGATATACGCTATACAAATCGTAATTTGCCCATATATACAACAATATACTGATACATGGCTGATTTTCATCATGACCAGACATCCTTGTCGTTCAACGCTTTTTTGAGACTGAACAAAAGGGTCTAATAGGGCTGCTGCACTGAACCGGCAGATAATGGTCGGGCAGAGGGAAAGTGCTGCGGCTTGGCGATCCAAGCGAGGTCGAATCCGGTTAGCCCATGGACGCATTTGCGACGCGAGAAGCAACATCCTTTTCTTCCTTTGCTCTCTCGACTATCTCTTTTATTGTTTTCAAATTCAGCGACAATGTCCACTCTCTCGCCAATTCAACTTCTCCCACGCCATGTTGTTCAGCTAATAGTCAAACGCATGGCAAGTAGTAACCTTCCGCTATTCGGTGGCACAGTTGAGGGCAATGCCAAGTACTTGACGTTACTACTGCCATTGTTGCACGTCTCTCACAACCTTCGCACTGTCGTCTACTCACGCTATTGTGAATACCTCGAGCTGTGGTTTCACGGCGAGGCGGACAAAGTGCTTACTAGCTGGTATACATGGCCTTGGGGCTACAGCAATCGCGATCATTTCGCTTACCATCTTGTCAGAGAGGTAACGATCAAGGTGGATCCGCTTGCCGTTTTCAATGGCCGAGTACATGAAGTCATGTTGCGTGCGCCCTACAACGATTGCTCACTTCCGCTAGCTCGAACACTCGTGTTCTCGTTTGGACCATGGCGATTTGAAAATGCAAACCGCGTTCTAGATACGCTCGACCCTGAAAATGTCCGAGCCAACATCAGCGCATTTGTGAGGCGAGTCAAGCAGATGGCGCCACGGGTCAACGAAATCAAGTTGGAGTTGATGATAGATCTTGGAAACTTTCCAGATATCGCCAAAGTGTACCTGGGCAGCTTAGCCACGCAACTCTACCAGCTCGTCGACCGTGTGGAACTCTTGTCTGATAGCTCAATGGCGGGCATGGCTCTACAATTACACGAAATCCGCAACCTAGTGCACATAAAAAGTTGCGATACCGACGAGGCGCTTACATCGCTTGTACGACAGAACGCGTCAACGCTGCAGTCCCTCAATATCTGCCTACCCAGGAACGGAAGCATTTCTGGAATTGTCAGGGATGGGAGCGGCGTTTACATTCAGTATCACAACCTGGAAAAGTTGAAACTGGCCACTGGCCACATTTCAGAGGATTTGGTGCTGCCATGTTTTCCAGGTGCAGTGCCATTCCCCAAACTTCGACACGCTGCCTTGAATGGTCAGTACCCACTCGGCGATGATACAATCTTTAGGGGAAATGCCGCTACTCTCGAATATCTGAGGCTTGAGATACCTTCTCAAATGCTCGTAATGCTTCGCGAGCATGGAGTATTTACACCCACCAGCCATCCTAATCTGCGCTATGTTAAGATATGCCAACCACAAGATGTGACGCGGGACGAAGTCAATATTCTTGTCGATAATATGGACTATGTGCTAGGAATTGGACCCGACGCCGTGTTTCGCTATGTAACCGACATTCCATTATGTGCTGATTTTCCACGCATGCTCACGTTAGGCAACAAACACTGCAACCTCCAGTTATTGACACTGTGTGGACCGGGTCTCAATCTAGCAGAGGTTATCACATTGGTGGCTGAACTGCCGCTTCTCACCGATTTGTACTGTGGATCTCGCGGGCTGGGTCCTTCTGTCAAGATACAACCCCTTGACGAGTTTGCGGCTATAATGAACTCTTGGCTTCTCGGCTCTGGAAAGCGATTGCGGTGCTGGCATCTTGACTATTCAAATGCATGCTCAGATAACGAGGTGGCAGTATGTGTGCTGTTGCTAGCACTGGCATGTCCAAAATTTAACCACGTAGCCCCTAACATGAATGACGACGACGCGTTTAAAAGGGAGATGGAGCAAATCATTGAGTTGGATTGGTGTATGCCTTATGCCCCACGCTTACGACGCGTAGCATGTTGCAGTGACCCGTGGTAGGGTACTTTATTATTACATTATACTTCACAAACTGATCATTCAGTACAAAATCTAGTAGCAGTTATTCTGAATATTTTGGAAACACTCCGTTGACTGCTCTCTATATTCAATGTCTTAATAACATATGCCGTTTTTGGCCTGTGTCCAAACGCTAGTTCTGTAGTATCTCGCAAATGCCAGTTGTGGCCTGTATTTAATTGATCATCTCTGATTAATTTATGACGCAAACAGCTGTATGCTCCGCAGTCACATGTAGCAGACCAACACATTGATACATTCAGTGTTGTCTCTGACCAGAGCTACTTTACAAGGGAGTTTTTATCTGAGGGATTGTAGAGATTGATAGGAATTAGCTCTTGTCATATGCTGTGTGTTACACGGGGGTATATAAGGCAGAGCAGCAGCTGGTGTGCCTTGCTGAAAACAATTATCAGATTAGCACAGTATTCTTCTTTTTGCATATTTTTATTCTAACTTTAACACATGTCCAAAATTTGAGGTTTGCGGGATCTAGGGTGGAGGCTTTTGTTATATGCCTCCACTTCCACATCCATCGAAAGTATCAGTTCCGAGAAATAGGTTGTGACAGCCTTTTTGTTCGTTTTGCCTATATACCTGGGGACGGCCTTGTCTTTCGATTTGAGCTTTGTCGACGTAGTAAGCCTTGTATTTGTCATCTTGCAATCGACGTAGGCAGGTGCGTTAATGGCGAGAGCCTTGAACAGGTCAGGGTTCGACTTAGCAAAAGCGTTAAACTTTGGCAACAGTCCAAGCATATGCAGTAATACTTTAAACTTGGTGTCACCTCTGAAGACTTTCATATCATTGTGTATTCGGACACACCGTACATCGATAGTTGGTTCATGGAGGGATGGCATCAGCTCCTTTGTCCGATTGCTAGTAGAGGTTTAGCTGTTTGTAGTTATTGCAATGAATACTTTCAAAGGTAGTTTGGGAAAATATACTAGTAAAAAGTCTTCAGGAGAGAAGAGGGCGAGCTACAAAGCGGTCCGCAGCCTCAACGGAATAAGCGTAAACAGACAGAAAATCACTAGAAGAGTCGAGTTGCGTGGACTGGCTCGATTAAGTGGTTCGTTTAATATTGATCAACTATGATCAGCCAGTGAAGCAGACGTCATAATTTGGAATCCAATACTCAAAAGGGGGTTTTAAATCCGGGGTAAAGTCTGGATTCTCTTTATTTTATTTTAGCTCCGCTATTTATTTTTGCAATTTGAATACTATGCATACTTTATCAGCGTTTCAGCTCCTTCCGCCTCACACCGTCCAACAGATAGCCGACCATGTCGCGAGCTGCAGTCGTGTGTATTATGAAGTCTCCGTACACAAATATGATGCACACAAGGTGCTTCAGATACCGCTGCTGTGGGTGTGCCACAATTTTCGTGATTTTGTCTACAGACGCTTTTGCAGATGGTATGGTCTACATCTCGAAAGCAATCCAGATAGATCATTAGTTGCATATTACTCGTGGCCCGAGTGTTTCAAGGAGTTCGATCACGCAGCAAACCGTTTGGCTAAAGAGTTGAGTATCTATTTGAATATTTGGGACATTTACTCGGGCAAGGCACTTCAGCAACTTTCAGCTACATGGTTTGGGGGTTGCGCATTCCCGCTAGTCAATACGCTTTCGTTTGATCTTCACGCTGGCGATATAGTTGGTTCAACCAACGAGGACTACCCTCCGGATACCGGAGCCAATATTGCATCATTCGTTCGGCGAATCAAGGAGATGGCTCCTAGGGTCAGCGAGGTTCATGTGAACAATTATAGCGAGCCCATGGACCTGTTTCAGCGTCAAGACGCTAATCTCATGGATCTCTCTCGGCAGCTCTTTGGCATTGTCGAGATGACTGCTGCCAGAATTTGTTTCGAAAGCCCGTTTCTCAATTGTGTGGATCTGGAACTGGTTGATAGCCTGGTTAACATCGAATTCTTTGCAGCCAGTCATGTCGACACGGTTCTATCACTGATACGGCGTAATTCTCAGACTCTGCAGGATCTTCACCTCGACGTGTCCGGGACATCAGACCTTACTGGGCTCATCTATAACAGGGAAAGCGGTGGATATTCTGTGTATCCGTGCTTGCACAAGTTGAATGTGCGAATGGCCGTAGGTACAACGGTGTCGCAACGTTTCAACTTCAATGATGGAGTGCCGTTTCCTCGTCTTCGGTGTCTGATACTGGATTGTGTTTACCCATTTGGCAACGACGTGTTATTCAGGGGCAATGGCGCCACTTTGGTGCATATGTCAATTCTGCCGTCTCCAGAGCTAGCAGGGATGCTCAAGCGGTATACAGCTTTGACGTCTACTAGTCACCCCAAGCTCCAATGTGTTTTATTTAGACCACTCATGTTTCGCTCGCCGCAGTCTATCATATCCACCGACGAATATTTGCAGCTCGCCCTGAGAATTGCTCCTGGTGCATCTGTGCGAGTGATGCCTGACATGTCGTGGCCCGTTCAAAGGATTCCCTCTGTGCTTTCGGCGATTGGTGAATATGCCAGTATTCAAGTTCTGTACATGAAGGATATGGACTTGACGATCTGGGATGCCATCACCCTCATCAAGTCGCTGCCACTCCTCTCGGATCTATGCACTCAGGCTCCGATGCTCGGTATACTTCCTCTTGATGCCGAAAACGAGGACCTTCACGATTATGTTTGCAGAACATATGCGCCGATGGGAGAGCGGTTCAGGTGTTGGAAAGTTATTATAGCCGGCGATATCGACTTTAAAATGCTGGCAACTTGCATGCTGCTACTGGCGCTGATTTGCCCCAATTTTGACTATGCTGCGGTGGACAAGGACAATCGTGAGCGATTCATGGAGGCGATGAGGAATAAAATCAACGAGCCAAAGCTCCATCAGCACGCTCCGCGTCTGCGCCGCCTGTTGTTCAATGGTTGGCGGGGATAGTTTTTTTTAACTATATGTTAACATGTATAAGTTAAATGTGAAAGACTAGAGCTTGCGTGACAACTCAGCATAAAACTGTATAACTCTTGGATGGGCCATGACACATTGCGGAGCAAAGTTCAAGACCTGAAGAGCATCTAGGCCCACAGCACGACTAAGCGCAACGTAGGCTTGTCCCTTTTCAAAGATCTTTCCGACATCGACGACTAGGCGGTCGATAGTCTGGCCTTGACTCTTGTGAATGGACAAGGCCCAAGCGAGGATAATAGGCAGCTGCGTACGCACATATTTTTCGCGACCCATATCGACCTCCCAAGCCTCCGGTGTAAGCTCCAACTCCTCCCCATTAGTGAAGCGAACTACGGGGTACTCGCGCGCACCAACCATTTTGAAGCTCGTAACAACGCCGCGACTGCCATTGACCAAAGATTTCTCGGGCATGTTTTTGATCAACATTACTTGGGCATATTGCTTGAGCTCGACTTGGCGAGGAGACATGCACCACGAGTCGATCTTTGCGCGGACCTCCTCAGATATTGGCGGCAGGTTCGTAGGATTCTTTATCTTTGGGTCGTATCCATCATAGGCGTTGAACACGTAGCTTTTGCCCGATAGCGACGCCAAGCGGCGGCGGTTGGCGTCGTCGACTTGGTTGCGCAAGGCGTAGAGCTCGGTCGGCTGGATGCCGTCGTTCGGATAGGCTGGCACTCGCGTCAGCTGGCGGAAGGCGTTGATGCTGTGGTCCGAGAGATTGCCCAGCCTCATCTCATTGAGCATGTCGACGAAGCGCATATCCTTTTGCCGGAACACGTGGGTCAACACTACGGTCTGCTTGACGCCCGAGCGCCATGCGTCGGACTCGAATGCAAACCGGCCAGCGCCTGCCTTGTCTACGGGCGGGAGCTGGTAAAAGTCGCCCGTGAGGATCAGCTGGATCCCGCCGAAAAACTGGTGCACCTTACGTACTTCCCTGGCGATAAATTCCAGAGCGTCGAACAGGGCGGCGTCTAGCATAGATATCTCGTCGATTATAAGCACTTGTGCTTGCATCCACCGCTCCACGGCAAATCTGCTCTTCTTGACAAAGGTAAGCAGCGACTCCTTGGTTCCCTTTCCATACCCGACGCCGGCAAAGCTGTGGATGGTCTTACCGCCAATATGGAACGCCGCAATGCCCGTTGACGCTGTAGTAACAACTGCGTTAGCGTCCATTCGGAGCTGATTACGGAACGCCTGAATCACCTCTCGCAAGAGAACCGATTTACCGGTACCGGCCGATCCAGTAATAAACATGTTCTGGCCCTGGTTTATCGCCATGTCAAACGCCTCTCGTTGTCGGTCGGAGAGCTTCACACTGGTCGATGGTCGCACAGTAATACCGCTCAAGACTCTCCGGGCGGCCTTCTCCTTGACATACTTGTTGTTTGCCGTGGCTGACGCCGATTTTGTCGGTATGGATCCATAGCTATTGACAGGAGCATTGTAGCTTTTGTGCGATTGCACGGCAGCGGCGTTGTATCCAGAGGTAAAGTAGCTGCTCTTGGTGCTGGTGGCGGAAGACACTGCTGCCGGGCGTTCATACGGAGAGCTGCGGACCGTTGATGCAGCTTTGGTCTTACTCGTAGTCCGAGCAACGGCAGCGGCAGCGCTTTGCTTGGGAGCAAAGCTCAGCGTCGTCTGTTTCTTCGAATTCTGGTTAAACATGATAAATTGTAAAAATCGAAAGAGTAAAGAAAAAAGAGTATTGACACTTTTTGCGTTTACGCGAACGCGTACGATAACTTTTTTCACAGGCGCGTTGCCAATTGATCATGTGATTAAAGATGGGTGTATGAAAATGTACAGTACAAAAGTGTTTTAGACTAGAAAGCTCTCGCCGCAGCCGCAAGCGCCCTTGATGTTTGGATTGTTAAACACAAACTGCGAAGCAAGCTTTCCCTCGAACCAGTCCATCTCCGTTCCGATCAATGTCAGCAGGGCCTTGGAGTCGATAAGCACGGTTACGCCTACAAAGTGCAAAAGAGTTAGTACAAGTCCAGTGGCTACACTTGGTCTAGAAAACACGCTACGAGTCCTTACCATCTTGCGTGACCTTCTCGTCAAACTTTTTAGGCTCTGCCACCCACGACAACGTGTATGCGTTGCCCGAGCATCCTTTGCCCTGTATGCCGATCTTTAGCGTCTTGTTTTGCTCTTCGGGCGCACTGTTGGTCTGGAGCTCCTTTAGTCGCTGCACGGCCGCCTGCGTCAAAGTCAAAGGGCCTCGCCGGCCCTTGAGCGCCGGAGCCATGCGTACCATTACTCGGGAAGCCATCGATTTGATAAACAGTTGTTTGAATTGAAGAAAGGTTAATATGAAAGAATCATCAATGCGGAGAGCCGAGATGGAGATAGCCCCCGCTTTGCATAATATGCCCGCTGATGGTAACGTGACTAGAGATAGCAACGGTGATTTGATCGGTCACCAACCATATCAAATTATTCAGTTTTTTTTTCTCCCTGGCTTGCAACCCGTTGTTGTGCCTGAGGTTTATTCTTTCAAGATAGTTTTCTTGTTTTTACTAATTTCCAACTATTCAATTACTCTAAAAATCATAATGGCGTCGGTCGTAGATAAGCAGCAGCAACCCACTCACAACACCGCTATGGACGAGGATGACGAGGTTCTCATCACTGCCGACCAGCTCAACAGCGTTGTCGCCGCAAGCTCCTCGGCTGCCGTCGAGGGTGCAGCAAAATCCGACAAGCCAGACTTTGCCCCGCTATCTGCCAAAGATCTCCAGACCAAGCGCAACGAGCTCCGGCGGATCCGTGTACCGCCACACCGTTTCTCTCCCCTAAAAGCAGACTGGCTAAAGATCTACTCACCGATCGTTGAGTACCTCAAGCTCCAAATCAGAATGAACCCCAAGACCCGAATGATAGAGATCAGGGCGTGCGCCGAGACGGAGGACGTAGGTGCGATTCAAAAGGCTGCCGATTTCGTACGTGCCTATTGCATGGGATTCACAGCAGAGGATTCGTTGGCGCTCTTGCGAATGGAGGACTTGTTCTTGGAGACTTTTGAAGTCAAGGACGTAAAGACCCTGAATGGCGATCACTTGTCTCGCGCTATTGGCCGTATTGCGGGAAAGGACGGAAAGACAAAGTTTACCATTGAGAATACGACAAAGACTCGCATCGTTTTGGCCGACTCCAAGATCCACATTCTGGGCACTTACCAGAATATCAAGATTGCTCGTGACGCCGTTTGTAACCTGATCTTGGGTAGCCCGCCAGGCAAGGTCTACTCTAACCTGAGAACCTTGTCATCGCGCATGAAGGAGCGCTTCTAAGCTTCCTTTTTATTAAATTTACACACTCTCTAAGCAATTATATGATCTATACAAACGCAGATTTTCTGGGACGTACTCTTTGAAGAAATATAGATTTAATTTGTATTAATGTTTCCATCACACTAAAAAATCAATTGCTATAAAAGTGGCACTTGTCTATTAATATTTATTGGAATCTCTATTTTTCTAGTCTTGTAGTCACTATTAGTATTGCAGTGCGAGGGAAGTTCGCCGCAGTTCTACCGGATAATCTTCTGATAAAGGGCTGGAACACAGGCAAAGCCGGCGATATCGCCAAGCTTAAGCATACTCACATGGAAACCAATGGCACATTCGATATCCTTATAACTTCAAAAATTCCCGGCTTGGAGTTGCGTCAGCTGGCAGTGAACTTGTACCGTGCGTTATTCCAGCATACGGGGTGCTCCCAAGCGTGTCTTACCGGCGACGCATCATTGAGCGATGGCTCCGAGCAGAGTGATTCTTCAGGATCTGATCCGCTTGTTTTGCGCCGTCGCTACAAGGGGGAGATATTTGCGAATTTTCTCCGAGTGCTTGACATTGTCTTACCTTTTGTTATGCATGTGAACTAAATATGTAAAAGGAGAAATATCATTTCAAGCTGGGGAGTAACTCCAGCAGGGTGCGCTAGTCGCTACCCTACCTTATATACTCCTCAGTATCCTCTCAACAAGTAAATAAAACCCTAAACCCTATCAAACACTACAAATCCTCTGATGAGAACTCGTACAAATCTGCGCTTGTGTAGGAGATGAGACTGGATGCATCAGAGTATGCGTCCTTGTCGCCCTGCCCAATCGCAACACTATTACACCTCTTGTGGCCCCTACAACATATGACAAAAACTTAAATTCATTCCACACCACAAGCCCTCAGACAATAAATATCCCCCTGATCCGTTTTAGGCAAAGTAAGAGGTATTGTAAATACTAAAACTACAGATAGGGTATCTGCACTCTGCACATTACACGTTGATATCAAAGAGTCGAGTTCGATGAATCAAAGCTCTGATCTCTGACGTCGTCATCCTGTGACATATATTTCGGTAAATGTATCAATGCCTATCAACGTATGTGACAGCATATGGCCTAGCACCACTATTGATCAGTTCATTGAGTTGATTTTCCTCTCCTTATTAACTATGTAGATTAAAAACTCCTTGGCAAGATATTGAGAGCATATGAAATGATAATAGTGGTGTTTTATTCATACAAACTGTTGCATGATGCCAGTGCGTATCGTGATCAATGCCAATGATATTTTAGAATAATGAACCAGCACTACTAAGGCTCCTAAACAGATTCAATATAGTTCAAAGCCAATTGTGACCCTCCTCAAGAAAGTGATATGTTAAAAGAAGCCTAGTAATATTTATTACGTTTGATATGCAAATCATCATTTTCACTCTTTAACGGTGAAAGCCGCCAGCAGCACCAGCGGCAGCAGCAGCAGCAGCGGCAGCGGCGGCTGCGCCAAAGGCATCGTGTTCAATCCGATTGCTGTGGTCATCACTGAGCTCGCGTTTATTAATGGGGTTAGCAATAGTGGCGGCGAGAAGGGCGAGTAGGGTAAGCGTGTAGAACTGCATAATAGTGTGAATAAGACTAGAAGTGTATATATCAAAAAGATATCCTTAGTATATTTGGTTGAGATGATTAAACTCCAAACCATTTCCAAATGCCGTTTCTTTATATACTCGTGAGTGAATATGTTGCAAGCAAAACTCCATCTTGACTCATGACATAGCTTGGGAACCATGCTCGATAAAAGCTTAACAAGTAGCTAGGTGTTTAGTGTGAGAATATATGCATCTTATCACAGGTGCAAGCCGCAAATGCCTTTGTTGTGAAGTAAATGTTGTTCACACGAGTACAGGGGGACTATTCTAGTTGCACACTACTACTTATATAGCACATTGTCTAAACCCCAATAATGTCATCTAGATTCACCGCCCTGAATATTCGTGGATCCAGGTTTTTGAAGCGTAGTGCTATAGTAATGGAGCCGGGCTGTCATATACTGTGATATCAACATGTCTTGTTGATCATAGTAAGGGGACTTGGTATTTACATCCTGACCCGTCCTGCAACTAGGCAGGGAGTCGGGGAGGATTCTCTCTTGTGTTATTTGGGAATTTTGATCTATTTAAACACTTTTAACAGAAAGAGAGTAAAGCGAATACATCTCTGGTGGATTGGAGTTTGTATTATTTACACGCAAAGGCCATCAGGACCTAAAGTTAAACCAAGTTCGGCACATAATTTCTCAGCAGCCGCAACATTCAAACCATTAGGACTACGTTTGTTGATGGGGTTGGCAACCGCAGTGGCCACAAGGAAGTGTAGGACAAGTGCATAGAACTGCATGTTGACAAGTGATATGACGTGCTAAAAATATGTGTCAATAATGTGGCTATAGTTGACTGAATTGAGAGCAACAGAGAGCAAGATGATCAGATGCCAAACTAGTTTCCTGAAGCTGTCTCTTTACAAGCTTACCGGTGGGTGTGTTGTAAGCGACACTCTGCCATGACCCGTGCCATAGCGTGAAAGCTGCGCTTAATACAGCCATACAACTAGCTAAATATTCGGCGCGAGAATAAGCCACTATCTCTCACACTGTATTCAACCTGTTAAAGGTCGCAAGCTATGAAAAGAACGTAGTTCTCACATTTTCCAGGGGTATTGCCATTGCTGCATACATTTGCTTTTATGCTAAATTTTGTAATCGCCTAAAGGGTCGTCTAGTTTATGAAGCGGCATGTTTTCAGCAGTTTCACTACCCCAGGCTTTATGGATCCCATGTCTTTGTGGCACAACATGGTAGAAGTAATGGCTTTCCTGTGGTAGGCTTTTGATTACTAATAGTTGTTAGTATATAATTTTTAGAAATACCCTGAAAGTTGCCCATCTGAAGGATGCTGATGCTCCAGACAACAGTTGCTGTTAATATCAGCGATGTGTGAAGTGGGTTTAACAAATCACGACTCGCCGATCTTGTGCCCATACACTTCTTTGCGATGGCCAATGTTGTCATCAATGTGACTACGATTGGAGGCGCTTTTTGCTTTCAAAACACATTTATCACTTGTTTTATTGTACGAGCATTGAGCTGACATTACTACTGCCCATGGCTTCTTATACCGACGATACTGCTGCTATTGCGGCACAGCAAATTGATATAGACGAGACGATCAGCCGCCTGGGATCGAAAAAGGGCGTCGAGTCTGTAACGGTGCTTACAAAGGACGGACGCGTCATTCGCACAACCGCCACTCCCGAGCACAGCGAAATCCAGGGCAAACTTTTGAGCAGGCTGGCTCGAGACGCAGCCGAGATCGTCGAGGAACTGGAGTCGCAAGACGAGCTCTCCTTCTTGCGCATCCGTACAAAGCGCCACGAGATCATGCTCGCGCTGGATCACAACTATCTGCTGGTAATAGTCCAGTCTCCGCAAAAAGATTGATGTGACGATCTGGGACGTGGGGAAAATACTTTATTTCTCTTCTCATTTTCATTTTGTCAAATTATTCATTTTCTTCTTTCTATTTTACATTTAATGCTTTGTATAGCTGGACGACAGGCAGGCCGAATGATGGCGGGAAGGTGGGCTATTCCAGCCGTGGTAGCTCCTCGGCGGCGACAATTCAGCTCAACGCCGTCTATAAGTTCTACCAGCGATAAGAGCAACGGCGTGGCTGATATAAGTGGATACACAGACCAGCTCAGCAACGAGGCCGAATACCCGCTTATTCTCAAAGTCATGCAAGCGTCGTTAGAGTCTATCCACGATGGTCCGATAGCTTGTCCTTGGTGGGGAGTTATCGCTGGGTCGGCATTTGCTCTACGAGCAGGTTTGATGTTGCCCGTATACATCTACCAGCAGCGCGCGCAGGCCCGCGCGCGAAAGTTGGCAGGCATTTCAAAGCTCTGGTATCGGCCGATGCGCACATCTCTAGAACTCGAACTGGCTACGCGCACGCCGCCCGTGACTGACAAGGAGTTTGGGAAGCTGCTGACCAAGCGACTATCGAGACGGCACCACCTGCTAATGTTCAGACAGGGATGTCATCCGATCTTTAGCGTCTTGCTTCCTATGACTCAGATTCCGATCTGGATGTCTATGACGTTCTGCTTGCGCCATCTCAGCGGTCGATTGATACCCCTGTTGGACTCGGCTACTGCTACCTTGCCCACTGCTGCGCCAGACATGGCTTCGGAGGGGATCTTGTGGTTTACCAACTTGGTGGCGACCGATAGCACCGGGATGTTGCCGGCTATCACTGGTCTGGTGTACCTTGCGAATGCACTGGTACAACTCTATCGACGTCGCGAGTATACCATTGCCAATTTTCCGGACGGCGCCATTCGAAAGGAGACATGGTTCACGCGTACAATACCCTATTTGGGCCTTGTGGCGCCTCCGGTTATAACCTACGCGGCCATGTTTCAGCCATCTGCTATCGTCCTGTACTGGCTGGCGTCCTCATCATTTACTCTGGCGCAAAAGTTGGTGTTCCACAACCAGAAACTGCGCAAGCAGCTAAAGTTTAACTATATAGAGAAAAAGGCAACATAGTAATAGACGCTTTTATGCTTTGAAGAACATAGAAAAGCGACTCAGTGAACTTTCCAATACCGTCAAGCCTCGCGTCTCTGGAGACGTGTCTTTGACCGCGTCATCATAGGCAGAGTTGCTTGAACAGAGCTCGATTTGCGCTTCTTTGTAGCACCTGCGCTTACTTTGACTACATCTACAGTAGCTGGTTCAGTTGCATTCAGTGCTGCAAGTGCATCTCTTTTGTACCGTTCCACCACGCGTAGAAGTTCCGTCACAATTTCCTCCTCAAAATCGTCGCGCAAGGCAAGTGGATCGCGCTCACCATCCCCAAACTCAGTTCCAGGAAACCTCGGATCGAGGAATAGAACCCTGTGGATGTCCACCACCAGGCGACGCAGCAACTCGTGATGAATAATAACTGCGATATTATAATAAAAGCTCTCTGCCTTGTTCATGTGGAAGCGCTTTTGACGGGAGGCAGCGAGCGCACTACGTGAATTCAATGACCTGATAAGGGGATAGTCTGAATCTCCCTTAGGGTAAGCGTCTCGCTCCGCCTGATTAATGCCAAACATACCAAGGATGCATAGAGCGTATAATATATTCTCCCAATCGTCTAGGCGTGTGCTCGGGGCATTAACATACTCCCTACTGGACACGCCTCGTGTCTTAGGTGGTATCTGGCGCTCCAAGGTGCGAATGGACTGGAACAGCATCAGCTCAGGCGTCTCGGCGGTACTGTTTCCGGTATAGGAGGCATAGTCGAACTCGGCTAGTACACCTTTTACTCCGTCGACTGTCTTTTGGAACTGAATGGCTCGGTCATTTATGTTGCCATGAATGATTTGGCATTTAATATATGCCGCGTTGAGTGCAGCCATGGCGTCGGCAACTGCGACAACAATTTGGTTCGGGTCGGCTGCCGTAGAAATCATGTTTCCGGCCCACCGAGTTACTGTGCGCCTGTGCTCACGGGCTTTGCTGATGTTTGGTAGCCCCGCAAAGGCCGTGGCGGTTGAATCCGCGACAAAAGAGTTTCCACGACTAATAAGCACAGGTCCAGTACTCACAAAGTGTGAAAAACTGCAGTTAAACTCGCTAGATTTGTCAAATGCACCTTGAAAGACTTTGTGGAGTGAGCTCTCATGCGTGTCGCTGCTCAAAGTCGTCCACACGTCCTTTATTAGGAATTCCGGGATGTCCAGCGTTCCAAGATCGGTTGATGCGACAAAGTATCTGGAGTGCTGTCCAGTAAGTCTGTCCGCTGCTCCAACGCACCGTTTGCTGTAGTAAGTGCAGTGTTCCACTTGGCTCATACCTCCGTTTTTCTCGTGGACATCGATCTCGAGGTAAGTATCTTCAACGCGCTCGCCCTGCACATATCTAATGGTCGGGTCAAACCCAAGACGGTCAACGGAGCACAGCGACCAGTCGACAAGTAACGCGATAAATGCCCGACGTCCCTCGGCGCTAGCGACGTTCATCTCAGATGTTACCCAAATATCATCGTTGCCAAACACATAAGCGCGAATAATACGAGAGAAGATAGTCAGCCCCCAGATGAACCGGCGGTTGTGTTGGTCGAGAAATAACGTCTTTGTCTTTGCAGTTAATCTATGCACGGCTCCGTCAAACCCGCATTTATCCGCTGCTATCTCCGCATCGGTGACGATGATGTGGGATGTTGGAGCTACCTGTTTTTCCACGCTGCTGCTGAGTGGATACATGCCATACTCGACATGGGCAAATGCTTTGTAGTCACTGAATCCACCAGTGTAGATATCCTCGGATAAGCGGTCCGTTTTCTCATTTGCAACAGGCAAAATCAGTCGGCAGCTCTTGGTGTTAAGAAGTTTGGCCGCTTTCTGTTCGCTAAAATACACCTTGACATGGTGTGCTACAAATAGGAGGAATGCGTCGCTGCAGGGGGCGATATAATACGCTCGCATATGATATGGATCCGAGTCGTAGTAGCTATTCTGACCGACATCACTCACAATTGGCTCTGGGCAGTCAGTCCACTCCAGCATGTCCATGGCCCACACGTCTAGACAATCGATAGTACGCCCTTCAAACATAGCATTGCTATTGAGGTCAAGACTACAATAGTTATTTCTGGGTCCTCTGTGCCGAGCCGCCATTGACAGGCGCGTCTCCAATTCCGCAGCAATCTTGCTGGCAAGCTCGTTTGACACTGATCTGAGAGTCGAGTCGCAAGGAGTAACCAGCATGTTTACTGCACTACAGTTCCAATGTAGGCTGTCTTGTACGCGCTGCTCGTCGTAGTAATGGTGGTTGTCATAGCGGGTACCCGACACGCCACTAAAGCTAAAGTTTTCACCCTTCAGCATGGGCTGTCTTGGCAGAATGGGTTGGTCGTCAGAATCCATTTTCTCCTTTGATAAATGTTGACAATGGTAGAAGCGATGTATGCGTATTTGTTAGTTAAAGTGGGTGAAAATATGTGATGAAAATAATTTAGAGAAAAGATAAAAAGCAAGGTCTGTCGATACAATGAATTGCTGTGAGAAAAAAGGGATTACGCAAGCGGCTGGTAATGTGGGTTGCTGTCGCCGAAAATGTATCATGGCATCATTTAATTTAATTAAGAACATTGCTCAAGAAAACACTGCGATGCAAGAGCTCTTCCCTCTGGTCCATGTCCGGCAAGGAAGTGCTCGATACACCATTGTAAAGCGAATATATTTAATAGCTTCCGTTGCAGTTGATAGGCGACGGCGAACAGCACGAAGGCTGATAGCAGTGATAAGGACCATGTGCAGCCTGGCTGTCATGGCTGCTTTCGTAAACAGTACCCCCTTTTGTTTATACGACGCGCCACAGTGACTGGGGGCAAGGGAATCCGATAAACAGTACCAGACAAAGTTGTTATAAAACATAGTCGCAGCCTCGCCATACCAAGTAATACTGCCATAAAATATGACGTAACAGGGACAGGTGACCATGCAGTACCTGGCATCCATCTCATTATTTGCGTTCTGACGTAATTTGCATTATAGCCTCGCTTAAATTCATTTCCTCGTCTTCTTTTAGATGAATAGTCGGAGTGTTACACAATCAGCGGTAAATAAAGGCAGTGTTTATTTAAGGAGCAAGAGTGGAAAAACATGATGTCATGATGGCCAAAGTTGATGGGGGGGGGGTAACACGACCATTAAAGTGGAAAAGTGATTTTCATTAGCGATCGATTGCATGAAAGCTTTTATTTTTAGTTCTTCCAACTGAAGCCTATATAATGTCCACCCTCCGCCATCCGATAAACTCAAATTTTCCTTGTACACCTTCATCGTTGAACATCCCCACCCGATAATCCTACTCAACCCCTTGCGTTTTTATTCAAGAGCTCACACTGAGCGCCCTTTTTTCTCTCTATTTCTCACATCGCGTATATTATTAACTATTTTATCAATGTCGAATACTACCCCCGATACACAGACGACGTATCATGGGTACATTGAAACCACTGACGACGCGCTGTTGGTCTTTGAGGCGTGCCGCTTGGGCATGCTTCAGCGCCGGACTCGTCGACTTTGCGACTCTGAGCGTCGGCAGATAAAGTCGGGTTCCGTGTTTGTCTGGGACGAAGGCGAGTCAGGGATCAGGCGATGGACTGACGGCAAGCGCTGGTCGCCGTCGCGCGTAAGCGGCTGCTTTCTAGTCTACACCGAGTTGGAGCCCAAGGCAGGCGGCGAGCGAAATACAAAGGCCGGGACAACCTCGCCAGCATTACAGGCGTCAGATCAGGCACCGAGATCTGGCGGTTTGATCAAAAAGGCACTCTCGCTATTCACGACGCACAACAGCAAGCTTCATTTGGTGTGTTACTACCGCAAGGAGGACGTTGAGAAGAACGCTGTACTCGCTCCATCTCGCGATCCGTTGCTGTGCGATATCGATATTCCACGTAG
>JANBUP010000031.1:0-29721 GCA_027579525.1 Coemansia furcata | reverse complement strand
ATACTCGAACATCAACCAAACATCGCCAGTCTTAACCCACTACACGCTGTTCCACTGAGTACCTTTGCCTTCAATGCATTGCTAACTAAATAGCGCTCATTTTTATCATACCGTTCGTCGATTGCTAGTACTGACTATTCATCAGCCAGCATTGTAGTTACTTGTTAATTCAAAAAGAAAGGATTAGGACGAGTGCTCTAGCACAGTAGTCACCAGCTTACCATTCTTGACAACAGTCTGGAACTGTTCTGGGATCGGCTGTTCGACAAAGTTATCGTCCTCTGGATTAAGCGTCTCGAATGGATAGGAGATGTTGACCTCCGAGGCTTTGGCCGTAGTGATCTGAGTGTTATCGCGAGCAGCTTCGGACAAGAACACTTGCGCGCCATCGGTACGATCAATCTGGATAGCCGGAACCGTCTCTCTTGCCTGAACCTGCACCGACTTGCAGTTGACGATTTCGCATTGCGCCACCAGGCTATCAAAAACTACGCCGCACTTTTGGCAATTGTCGATGGCAACTCCATTCAACTTGCCCTTGACCTCGAGCGTAGTGCCTGTGCAGTTAAACATGTACACTGTCTGCTTGGTTTCAGTGGCCTCGATGGTTAAGTGCTCGGTACCGTAGTTCTCCACTACCCACTTTGAGCCTTGCAGCTCCATCCGAGGCGGCCGCTGCTTGACTGGAGTTTGCTGCTGCGCGGCAGCCGTGGAGGCCGGGTGGGGTATCTCTTTAACAGAGCCAGAAGCGCGAAGAGCGGGGTTCTTGTGCGTCATCTGAGTCGCCTCTACCTTTCGCAGACCGCTCGTGATATCGCCTCCCTTGTTTAGATCGGCGAACAGTGCGCCACGCGTGGTGGTGCCAGCAGAACCATCGATCTCGCCTGACTCCACGTACACTGGCGGAGGTGGTGGTGGCGGGGGCGGTGGAGCGCCCGCACCACGGACAGGAGCAGTAGCAGCAACCTCGCCATTGATTGCCCGTGCTGCCACTTCCACGTCCTCGCCCTTGGGATTCCAAACGAGTCCCGTAGTGTGGAATAGCTTGACGTATGCCGAAAGCTCCCTGAGAGTGCCCAAAAAGGCCTTGACCCACTCGACTTGGTTTTCGTCCTTCTCCCTCCACTTCTTTAGCACGCGGTTGGCGTAGAACTGCGCCGAATCCTTCATATCGTTAATGTAAGGCACAGGCGTGGGCTCAACAGCCACCCATCCAAAGGCGGCAATTCCCTCGGCAATAGTCGACAAATTGTCAAAGTACTCGGACGCCCTGTTTGCCTCCCGCAACGAAATGATCTGCTGGATAGCGCTCTGCTGCGGGCCCAAGAGTCCAGGGAGCTGGTCCATCGTGGGCTTCTTGGTCAGCGTAGCGATGCGTAAGAAGCTGCGCTGAGCCTGATACAGGGCCTCCACGAGACGTGCCTGCTCGACGACGACACCGCCGATTTTATCCGAGTAGCTAACGAATTTCGCAATCTGGGGCTGAACCGTCGCCTCATACTCTAGCACGACTTTGTTGTCTGCTCCGGCGTTGGGAGTGGTTATGTCTACACTCGATGACATGGAACCACTAACGGCCGCAGTTTCAGCACGCTTGGTAGCGAGCTCCTCTAGCCGTGTGGTGGCCTTTTCAATTCGCCTGAGCAGGCTTTGGAGGTCAGTAGAAGTCGTCATCAGTAGCTACAACGCAATTCGATGGCGAGATGAGAATCAAATGTTTGCAAAAATAAGAAAAACAAGCACAGCCAGTTAAAAGTATACTGTTTACGGAAACTCGAGCGAAAAGGGGAAGGGGGAATCCAGGACTGAGACCACATCGCGAAATGTTGCCGCCTTCACCCCTCATCCAGAGAGAGAGAGAGAGCAGCATACCTTTTTCGCCCGCAAAGCTTGGCAAAAAAGAAACATTGTATATATGGCAAGGTGAAAGTGTGTAAGTGTTGCTGTCAACTGGCAGCAACTTCGACCAACTGCTGGCGCCGTCTAATCGCGTGCCGGGTCGCTGGTATGTTATCAATTTTCCGGTCGATGCTCGCTTGCAACTCCGCCGGCGATACCATATCGACCTTTGCCAATTTCTCAAGTGCATCTAACTGATGCGCATCCTTCATCTCGT
Source organism: Coemansia furcata (assembly GCA_027579525.1). Lineage (NCBI taxonomy): Eukaryota > Fungi > Kickxellomycota > Kickxellomycetes > Kickxellales > Kickxellaceae > Coemansia > Coemansia furcata. The sequence continues at coordinate 27,605 of JANBUP010000031.1, read as the reverse complement.
CTGTGTCGATAGGCTTGTCATCCAAAACTATCGTCTTTGCCAAGGGCTTTTTGGATGTCTGCTTCATATATACGTCCAGCGCAATGCCCGAAAACACGATGCCCGTGGCTGACCACTGCCTCGAGTTCAAGGGGTGGCCATTGTAGAAGACAGAGATCAAGATGGTGAGAAACTTGCGTGTCACCGTTACTGTAGTCAGCGTCAGCGAGCCAAACTTGGCCAGAGTGTAAAAGACAAAGCACTGGCCTAGCGACCCGCAGACGGCAAACATTCCAATATCGGCCATAGCGCGCGGATGTGTATGCAGGAACCGCAGTGCCGAAACCAGCTCCGGATTAAACGGGTTTAGCAGCCACGCTGCCATGAGTATGGTGCTGCACAAGTTCATCATGCACATCATGTGCTGGCCAGTGATCTCAGGGTCCTCTGCAAAAACCTGGTCTTGGGTCGAGTTTACGGCGCCGTCTATAGTCAGGTTAATCAGGACAAGAAATAAACCGTATAGGCTGTTCTCAACCGCATCAACGGCGCTGACTTTGCCGCTCTTGGAGCTGGTCTTGAATAGCATAAACGCCGATACCCCCGCCGTGACCATCGCCACCACGGCATACTTGTACGTCGGATAGTGTCTGCGGTACAGCAGCTTGTTCATAAATACTACCGGCACCATCTTGCACGTCTTCGCCAGCGTCATAGTCGGGTAGTTAATGTATCGCAAGGCCATGTAGCCGAAGGGAGAGGCGGACGAGCTGAGAAAGGCGACTTGGAAGAACCGCTTCCACCGATGAGCGTTCATTTCCAGCATAGGTTTCCTTTGTACGCCACGAATATACACATAGCCGATAAGCGACGCCATCACGGCCTGAATCAGGTTGAGCACGATGGTAAAGTTGAATTGCTGGTGGTCTGCGCCGTATTTTGCCGTGGTAACCCGCTCTTGCATAGTCGACCATGTCAAAAAGCAGACGTAAATGCCGCCCACGCAGACAAAAAAGTCAAGCATGTGTCGAGAATCGAAGCGACTAGGCTATGACAACAAAATGTGGAATTGTAAAAGATGCAAAAAAATACAATGAAAGGCCAAAAAAGAGATTGAAAAAAGGGCCACGTTCTCGCTTCTTGACACCTTTTCCGCCACGGCGTCAGGCAAGCCAATCAGGCACGAGGCAGGGTTACATCAAGCAACTCGGGAGCGGCGACACGGCCCTCTTCAATCTCATTCAATGTGCGCAACATATCGTAGTTGACTGTTGGGCTCACAACCGAGTCGTGGTGGTAATCCGGGTGCTTTTGCACGAAATTTCTCATCCACGTCGCCAGGGTGCACAATTTGCCGCTCGCGCGCCGTCGTATTAGCACCAACTGGCGGCGCAGAGCTTGCTCAGCCTTGTACTCCAGCCCCATACTCGGCAGATACGACAAGACAATGGTGAGAAGGCCAGTGACCTTGTGCGTGGGCGACCCGTTGAGTATCTCGTTTATCGTCAGCTCGACGTACTCGGCCGTATCGGGCGACCCGGTACCCAAATGTTGGTGACGAGGAACGCCGCTTCCAGGAACCGTTGCCCCCACCACATCGTCACGGGCGTGGGTGTCATTCTGGCTGCTGCCGTTCACACCGCGTGAGATCAGGCCAGGCCCACTCTGTTTGCCATCTCGGCCACTAAACAGATCGCGGCGAAAATAGAACAGCTGCTCCTTGGCAGCATTGACGCTCTGAGCGCGAGCCATGTTCTGGTCCATCAACGAGATGGGCAGATAGAGGTTCAGGCTGTACGAGATGATGACGCGGCTGAGTAGGACGATAAATGAAATAAATGCGGCGTTTTCATCGTCGGTTAGTTGCACCTCCAACGACATAAACTCGACCTCCCAGCCGCTGCAAGTGCGAGTGTTGGGTGGATAGAGGCATACATTCTGTCGGTTGCATCCGAGGAAGCGCTTAAAGTGCTCCTGTCCGTTTGAGCGTGAGCGCGTCGCGTCGTCCCTGTCTCTAAGCATTTTGGCCGTAGCATAGTGCAAGTCGCGGATAATCAAACGTGAGACGTGCTGCGACAGCTCCTTGTCGATGCCGCTATCCATCATCGTCATGTTTGCCCCGGAATCGTAAGTATAGTACATGTCGTTGTACTGAGGGTTGAACGACATGTCTTTGCTGTTTGGCCCAGGTCCCAGGTAGCTGTCAATCGTGCCAAAGCGCGATTTCATAAGCTTCCCCTTGGCAGTGGTCAGAGGCGCAAATCCGCGCTCTTGCGCCGAGCGATCATCGACGGCGCTGCACTGGACGTCCCAGTAGCTGTCACGGTCTGTCAAGTAGCCACGGACGATGGGCGTCCCTGCCGTCAGCGCAATCATTATAGCGCTGATCGGCGCCAAGTGGTCATAGAGAATGCGAGCCTCGTCGAGGTCTGCTGCACATAGAGTGACTCGCAGTACGCCACCACTACCAACGCCAAACAATGGCGAGTCTAACAGCAAGCTGTTCCTGTTGGAGGGAATATCGAGCAGCGGAGATGCCGGGGCTGGTCCTGATTGAAACATGTCAAACAGACGACCTTGTGCGAGGTTGGTCATTGCCGGACCACTACCATTCATAGCGGCCGCGCTGGTAGGACCATTTTTGCCATAGACGCCCATCGCACAGCCCGAGTCACGGTCTCTGCTCCCGCCAGATCCAGATCCAGAGCCAGCCGTAGCGTCTGGTAGGCGCAAAATACCAAAATCTAGGGCTGCCGGAGATAGCCCGGGATCAACAAACGGCCAGGGTGTATTGGTATCGTGAAAAACGGGCACAGCCGTGTATGGAACATCGCCGCGGCGCTCGATGATTCCTTCGATCTCGAGGGCAAAAGGAGGAATTTGGTGCAGGCAATCGTCCGACAGTAGCTGGCTGCGAAGCAGTGGGCCATTCATCGGGCCCTGGCCGTCAATGTGGATGTCAGTAGTGGCGCCAAAGAGAGGAAACTGCGTGATGGAGAGCAACATCTCGTCCTCCTTGAGCTTGCTCTTCAGGAGGCGGCGGCGTGCTCGCAGACATTCGGGAATCTCAGTCACCAACTGCTGTGCCGAAAAGACCCGCAGATATGGCGGCTCACCTAAAACGTTCATAGTCGATAATTAGAAATGCAAATCAATTACATCCTTAATCGTCACCACGCATCAATACTGATCTCAAAAAAATAAAATAAAGGAAAGTTGACAATGCCAAATATGTCATTGTGCAGTGAGGGGCTGAGCAAACAAAGCAGATAAAGGCCGGATTTGTATATGGTGTCAGCGTGCATGGGCGGAGGAATAGCGCGCACATCGGACATCCAGTGCTGGGAACGGCATTGTGTGCTCGTTAAATGTGACTACAATGGTGATGTTGCCAGGATACTTACATCGCAGGGCGAAGCGCGCATGAGCTGGCCTCCAAGAGGTTTGGGCAGCATCTTCATCGGGGTCGGGGTCGCTACTGTTATTGATATCGTCGTCGCTGCTGCTTTTACCACTGCGGCGGCCGGTGCGTACGGATGGGTGGTGGCCCACTGAGCTCGCATCTGACGCACGGCCCAGGTCGCTCAGAATGTCCGCCACTCGGGGGCTGAGCACCATACGACGGGCAACGTCGTCGCGCTTGACAATGACGTATCCCATCTATTATAGCTGCACAGGCGATAGGGTTAGCGGCGAGAAACGGAAGCGCAAACATGAGCAAAAGGTATGTATGAATGGGGCGTGACAATAGGCCATGTGCTAAAGTGAACAAGAGCCTCTTTTTCACCTATAACTCGTGATACTCCTGTATTCATTTACTGGTGAGGCGAGGGGTTCCCTGTGACATGTCGCAGCAAGCCAAGCTGCGCTTGCCCTGGCAATGTGAGAGAACAGGCAAGTCAGGCACAAGCAGAAATAGTGAGGCACAGATCGCGCATATCGCAGCACCTCGCTGACTTTTTTTTTATTCTGTGCCTGCAACTACCCAACACCAAGGAGGGAGATGGAGAGCAAGCCAACAGCGTCGTATACTTACACTTTCATGCCAAGAAAAGTCTTGGACTTTTTTGGTCTGTGAGCTTCGCCATGCCGCGATAAACTGTGTGGTGGCTTGTTTACGGATCTCCTCCATGCGCGGGAGGATTTGACGCCATGAGTACGTCTTTGGTTGGCCGGGCCGGGTCATGGGCAAGCTTCGACTTTTTTTGAATTCAAGCGGCGTGCGCAACGGCCTAAAAAAAGTGAGCTTGCTTTTTTGTTAGGCCCCAAAAGATAACGCGTACCCAGTTAGAGTGGAAAGCGTATTGCTCGGAATACCGTTAAATAATGGCAGGAAAAGAGAATGGATAGTGGTGGCTGTTTGCATGAACGAGAAGAAAAAAAAGAGAGAAGGGGGGATAGCGCATTATGTATTCTTGCAGGCGCGAGGCGCGAGGAAGGTAAGAGAGGTGGGGGGCGAGAGTGCTAAATGCGGATATGAGAGCAAAAAAAAAAAATAGCCAGAAGGCGTGGCTGCCCCGAGGGAAGGGGTAGCAAGCTGGCACCTTCCTATTCCAGCCAAGATGCAAACAATGGACATATGCAGTCCAGGCAGCGCTGGGCAGATAGTCGCGACAAACGGCGGCCAAAATAACAATTATGATGTCATACCCGCTCTTCATTCTGCGAGTGAGCAAGAATTTCGCCACACAAGTTCATATTCTCTCGCAAAAGCGACAACTCTGTGGTGAAACACATGACAATGCCTGGCTTCCTACCGCCCTCTCCCTTGCAGCGGTCACTGCTCCAGTCAGGCAAAGCCTGATGTCGATGACATTGACCGCGTGAGCATTGTCCATTGTCTTGCAAAATGGGGATACAGATCACCATGCTCTTGCTTCCGACCCACCGGATGTGCTTGCATTAATGCTGGTAGGGGGATTTTTCACTTGGCCTATGGATGTATTAAAAGTGCCGACATTGCCATTTAATGGTACTAGTGTAAATTAACAGGTGTTATTGCCTTCTCCCACCAACTCTGGCGCCGGGCGCCGCCCGTTGGCTATGTCGTCCAATGCGACTACCAAGTCATAGTTGATCTCGGGTGATACGACAGAGTCGAATGCATATGCTGGATGGTTTCGCACAAAGTTGCGAATCCACGCTGCTGCCGTCATGATCGACCCGTCTGCACGGCCACGGATAAAGGCAATATACGTATCAATCTTGCACCGCGCAGACTCGCTGAGCACAACTGTGTCCAAATACATCTCAACAACTGGAATCAAGCCGACGAAGCTAGGCGAGCCATTGATGATCTCGTTGGCCGACATCTCGACGACTTGATCTTTGTCAGTCTCGCTGTCATCGACCTCGCTGCTGCTGTCGTCAGCGTAGATCTTGCGTTGGAAGAAAAACTTCTCTCGCAATACGGCGTCTCGGCTGTGCGCGCGTTCCATGTTGATGTCCATCTTTGTCACTGGGATGTACAAGTTAAGATCGCCGAACGCCAGTATGGCGCGCGCCAAGAGAACAGTAAAGACCGAAAAGGCTGCGTTTTCAAAGTCCGTCACTTGCACCTCCAGCGGCCGGAACTCCACTCGCCATCCGATAGGCGAGTTTGGCGGCGGCGGCTTGAACCGCACGTTTTGCCAGTTGGTGGACTGAATGTTTTCAAAGTGGTCCGCAGACACCGAGTTGTCTTGCTTGAGCAGCTCTTCGAAAATTACCAGTGGGTCGCGAATAAACAAGTGCGAGATGTGCTTGGCCATCAAGTCGTCAATGCCGTTGTTTGTCAAGTGCTGGTGGATATCCTTGTCGTATACCAGCTCCAAGTCATTGTACTCGGGCTTAAAGTGTCCATCGCTTGACCCCAAGAACGTGTCAATAGTTCCGTAGCGCGACTTTGGAATAACAAACCGGTCTTTGGTCAATGGCGCTTTGCCGCGCTCCTCAAGAGTCCGGTCGTCTACTGCCGCTGCAATTACATTCCATCTACAGTCTACATCAGCCAGGTAGCCACGGAACACAGGCGATGACGCCGACAGCGACATCATCACGGCGCCGATTGTGGCTAGCTGGTCGTAGAGTCGGCGTGCTTGATCTACGTTCGGCGCTTGCAGTGTGATTTGGAGGCAGCAGCAGCCCATGCCAAAGCCCATGGCGTCCATGTAGATGTGATCGGGCAGTGCTGCGCCCTCGCACGCTTCCTTGTCTTGTGGAAATATGTCGCGCGTATATGGAATGGTGGGATCAATAAAGGGGCGCGGGGTGTTCAGATCGTGGAAGATGGGCATGTTGATGGTCACCTTTGCTCCCCGTCGCTCGCAGATGTTGCCGGCCAGTGTGCGGAAGCGTGGGTGCGGGTTGATAACCTCGTCAGGCAAGAACAGGCTGCGCGAGAACGGGCCATTCGCCTTGTGCGGCGGGTCAAAAAAGTCGCCGCTTCCTAGCGCTGGGTAGCTGCCAATAGATAGGATGATTTCGTTCTCGTCCATCAACTGGGCCACAATCTCGCGCCTACCAAGCGGTAAGAGCAAGTAAAAGGGACGTTGATATTAGATCGTTGGTGCAAAGACAAGTGTACCACCGAGGCTATGTCACTAGCAAATAGTTACCTTCTCTTCATGTTTGCTTCCACATTAACGAGATCGTTTACAGTCGAGTTGTACGGATGTCCTGGCGTTCCTAAGCTTGCGTCAATTTACCACCCATAGCATAGGAAAAAAATTAGTTACGGTGCGGCATTGAAGTGCTATCCCAAGGTAAATCATACAGTGCAAATCGGTCGCAGTTGATGTGTGGCTAGATAGCCAAGAAAACAAAAGGCGCGATCAGTCGAGAGATAAGGAGGATGGGGCATGTCGTCTAGCACGAGGATAGCGCAAAGGTGAGATTTTCATTTAAGGTGTTGGTGGCCCGGTACTCCTCCATTCACACCCTGCAACTCTCACATGTGTAGTTGCAGCGAGGCGACAGCCACAAGGAGTGGGCAGCGCGCACGGATATTGGCCGTAAAGTCCCCGCGGACAAAAGGGAGAAATGGTGAATGGTGCGCTGTGCGCGAGCAGCCCCAGTCACTTTAGAGCATTAATTAGTTGACGCCCTTTCTATTCATTATTCGAGAAGGGAGTTGGTTCTCACCGCCTCTACGCGCCACATGGTATAGGGTACTGGGCATGAAGCGGATTGCGCAATTGCTAGCTCGCCTGGTGCCTTATTTCCAAAGCACGGGGTCAACAAAGGCACATTGGGATTGGAGAAGAATACTAGGTGCCGGTGTCTACGTACCTTCTATCATGTAACGGCCAAACTCGGGCCTCCACAGAGCTTCCAGCTCGATCTTCTCGCCAGTTCGGCTGGCGCGTTCTAGGCTCTTGGTTTCTTCGACCTGAAGCAGGTTCAGCAGCTCATGTCCGCGCTGCGATAGCCGTGCCCGCCGCCTTTGATGGTCCAGCGAGATGAGCATATACTCAATCTACAACAAATACAAGAATGGTGGTGCGTTAGCATACATATGGTCCATTGTGGAGTGCAGCATTCTTTCGTTTCTGCCAGTAGACTACGTTACCTCATCGCCCCAAAGAAGCCGGTCCCTTTTACGGTCCTTCATATTATTCCAGATATGGAGAAACTGCTCGATGCCATGCTTGCGAACCTCTTGCGCTAACTCCCGAGCTTGATCCCAGGGAAGCGGTGTGCCGAGAGATAAAAGACCCATTTGAATAAATAGTGGTGGTAAGTAGTGTCTAACGGATTAAACAAAATGGAGGAACAAAAATGGAGGATTGAAAGAGTCTAGACAGCTTCACGGAGGAGGAGGAAGAGATCTGGCCTGCTTTTAATACGCGCGCGCTCAGACATCACCCCTCTTTTTTTATCTTCTGGCTGACAAATTCTAACCAACCAGGTATATTCACTTACGCCCCCTATCAAGCACACTCGAAAATTCTAGCAGTCCTTTTTTACTGGGCCTCGCGTATATGCTTGTGCTCCCGCCGGGGTTCCCCAATTTTTCGAAAATGTGCCAAGGATCTTCATCCGATGGCCGATAGCTCTAGCTGTACGTATTTGAAGAAAAGGGGGATATACGTGAAAGGTAATTTGGTACCATTTCCAGAACCCGCTCTTGCTCTATAGAGATGGTGTTATCATGGATGGCGTCATCAATGTGGCGAGTTCTATGCCACCCAAATATCTTGGCTGAAATTCCTCATACATGTCGACAGGGGCACATGTCGGGCCCGCGCCCGTCCGCTGTCATTACTCAGCCTTCTCACGCACCTCGCAGGTAAATTCCGGTAGCCCACGTGATTAGTACTCTGACTGATCAAAGAATCACCGACATCAACCCCTATCCCACACAAATGCGTTGAGCGCTGATACTTGTTTTGCGTTTCGCGAAAGTATACATTTTGTATTGCGTGCAATTATATTTTTATTTCTAGTTGCGTTGGACGCTCAAAGCAGCGACGTACACATACTCTTGCGTTTTTTGCTTGACCGATATCGATATTAACCACCTACAGTCGGTTCAAGGCCGCCTAGCCAGCTCGCTTGCTTGCTTGAATTTACCATGAACACAATTCGATTCGGCGAGGGCAGCGGCCCCAGTGTATGTACCGCTCAGGGCGTGGTGCTCTTGAAAAAGGATCGCATATATGAGCGGCGGACGGACCATACGCTATGGCTTTTGAATCATTTGCATGTGCCATTGACGCTAAAGGATTTGGAAGACCCGCCGTATGACGTACTTGACATCATGACACACTCCGGCACGAGTAGCAGTCACAATGGCGGTGTCGCTGCTGGTTCTACCAATGCTGCTAGCTCTGGCGGCGGAGCGCGCAACTCACACTCGCTAAACCCGACTCATCACCGCAATTCACCACACCGCCTGGACAGACAGCACCACTTCCATCAGTCGCCATCAAGCATGTCCTCTTATGACATGCTGTCTCTGAATGAGAGTCTGGACCGCAAGTACAAATTCACCGAAGACACTGTGTTTTGGACGATGGACCAAGAGTACAACGTCGTGTTTGTCATCGATATGAGTCAGAGCATGTACTCGATTGATCCAAGTACAAACGACGTACACATCCAGACCGCGCTCGACACCCTGGAAAAGTGCTTGGCCGGCATGATCCAGCCCTTTACGGTCCAGTCTACGCTTGGTATGCCGGGCTTCTTGGTAAGTACCAATACACGGCTGTCATCCAGCACTCTTATAACTGACACATACATTTACCAATGTCTAAATGTCTGGCCACTTTATTATTGCTAGGTGGAGCCTCATATATGCGCCAGCGTGGTTGGGTACTGCCCGCGTCAGCCTGGTTCGTATCCCGCAGAAAAGAATTGCAAACAGCTCCCGTTTTGCCGGACGCTAATCCATGCGCGTATGGTGACTAACGAAGAGTTGCCCGACATTATAAAGTCGGTCCGCAACTTTATGTTCAACTACGAATGCGAGATCCAAGACTCGCTGGGCAGCTTCCCGCCACCACCACCGCCTATTCCGCTCGACCGCGTGTATGAGGATGTGCTACCACAACCAAAGCTACATACGAAAATCGGGCGGCACGGCGGCAAGGGCCGCCACCAGTTCACGCCTCTGGACAGCGCGAGTGGCTCTGGGCGGGTACCACAAGCCGGAGACACATTCACTCTGGCTTATGACGAGGATGCGCCGCTTTTACACACCTTGCAGATTGTCGACTATTTTCTCAAAATCATGCCCGAGGTCTGCTCGCCAGCCTTTGTATACTTGACTGACGGCGTTATGCGCTCGAACTTTGCCGCATCGAAGGCACAGCCGGTGATTAGTTCACTAAGCCAACGCAATACGCAGTGCACGTTCATTCAGGTTGGCTCGTGTGGCGGATTCACTCCAGAGACGACGTTGGGCTATGTTGGCGACAACGAGCTACTAATGTATCTAGCTGCCACGCTAAACGGTCGCTTTCTGTATGCTAGCGATTGCCCAGACACCGTGCTGCCTCAGCGAGCTAATTTCTACCACCAATCGATGCTTATTCGGGAAACGCGACTGGCCAGGGCTTCGATGCGTCACCGATACGACCATGTTTTATACGGCGGTAATCGGCCCGGGGACGTGCCTCGTGAGCGCTATAACAGTAAAAAGGAAGGTGTCCCACAGACAGCGCAAAGCGGCGATGCTGGCTTCCCTTGGATTGCCGACTGCAAGCCACCTCTGGTCGACACGCTCGCTATGCGCTATATAGACTACAACATCCCAGCCAGCATGAGCTTACTGATCGAGGCTCGCATGAACGAGGGTTTTGTCGTTCGCACTATCCAGATTGCCAAGCTAGACCGCGATGGCGTGGCTGAGCGTGTAAACGTGAAGATGGAGATGATCTGGCACCCAAACGTCACCATTGTTTACCGCATCACCAACACCCACTTTTTTGGCCCACCAAAGACGGGCCGGAAGACGCACTCGCGCGAAGCTCTTTTGACGTTGAAGGGCACTGCTGGTGGCAGCGATGATGATGTCAAGGGTTCTGGTAGTGACGACGATGACGCTGATGATGATCGCTCCTCAACTATAGACGATCGCGGCCAGCGCGGCCCAAACATGGTCGATATTGTCATCCGCTCGTACAGGGCGTTCACGATGGAATTCATGAATCCAGGCAAGAGTGGCGGACACAAGGGTGAGCTCTATTTAAAAGTTGGGATGTTGCATGCCTTTCTCAAGAGCATTACCGCCACAGACGAGCGCATGCGGCAGATGTACTCGCTGCCTCCCAGCACGGCTACTGCGCAGCTAAAGTTCCAGCCGCCAGTATACATCTCGCCATTTTCAGCGTCGGCCTCTAGCCCACCACCCTGGGTGGACAATAAGGTTATCCCCCTTGGCAGTCGAGTAGATACTGAGGAGGTAGATACGGACGTCTTTCTGACGTATACTGACTGGAGCGCCCAGCATTACCACTTGTACACGATGATGCGCCAGATAAACAGGAGCGGCGGCTCATTTATCCCCATGGCGGGTTTTACGCACGTCGCCTCGATGTATATCGACTCTGGGCTCGCTCTGAACTGCGTCAAGAGCATGAACTTTACCGAGGCTTCGAAGCACGGTCTGCGTATTATGTACGACTTTCGAGCCTATGTATGCCAGTTCGGGACATGGGGGCTGTTGAAGGACCCCAAGATGTCGATGGTATTCTTGAGAGACAACCTCCGGCTTTCCCGTCATGTGCCTGTGTTTGTCATAGTGCACTGGGAGATGCCGACCAACTGGATACTGCGCGTGTCCTTTAGCCTCTACAACGGGTCGTCAGATGCACGTAAAATCGTCATGGACTGTTTGCCGACATTTAGCAACTCTTTCCGGCCCGCGTACCAGGACCCGAGTCGTGACGCGGTGGCCCGAGCAACACGCCCTCTACACTTGCTCCCACTTGACCTAGACATTGATCAAAAAGTAAGGCCCGGTATGCTTACCACGCGAGACATTGGCGACATGCACACCTACGTGGTAGAGTGGCAGTGGACCTATCTTGCTCGCGAGGGCACGAGGGAGGACCTTCGTGGCGAGGGTCACGACAGCGAAATTGTGCGCCAAGCGCTCCACCGTCTGGCCTTGACGCTTGGTATCAACCGCTTGACGCAGGACTTTACGCTTATCAACGCCAAGGGAGAAAGCACAGGGATGATGAATGGTACGGACGCGTCAAAGTACGACAGCTGCCTTACGTTTTACCACGAGCGCGAGGGCTATGAAGGCGAGGAGCTTCTGCTTGCTTGTCAATACCAGATCATTGTCAACATGTCACAGTCGTCAGTAACGGCTCGTACGTGGGTTGAGCCATGGTCTGCACGCGTTGTTCGCATGTTGTTTGAGGACGACTTCCGCATGCTGGCGCCGCTGGGCACATTCCAGCAGATCTTGCAGCCCGGTCGCTGCTTCCAGCTCAAAGTGCCCAATATTGCCGAATTCCACAGCAAGCGCATGAACATGTTTTCAATCATGGCCGTCGTCACGTCCAGCCGGATCGCTCTGCGCGTTCTGCAGCTGCCCGACATCTCACCGGCCCATGCCGTGTGGAGCCATCCTGACGGCGCCGACTCGATCAACACGGATGACCCGACCTACCAGATCACGCGTGAGCGTGACATGGATCTGGACATAGAGATACATCTCTTGGACGATAAGGGTAATGTGACTGAAAGGATTTCGGCCACCGAGTACTACAAGACTCACGACCGCCAGGAGACGATCAAGATGGCCCAGAATAAGAAGCTCAGCATCAAGCACATGGGCACGACCAAGGGCGAGCGGCGCGCCATCTTCCTGGAACGCTTCATGCTCACGTTGTTTGAAAAGGACTCTGATGGAAAGTACGACCCACACATCGACAAGTATCGCAGCAACGAGTACAATCCGTTCATCTTGCAGATGATTAACCCGGGTCACCAGCGCAAGCTCTTCTTCAGCAAGCTGTCGACACAGTGGATGTCCTCGGGCGAGTTCACGATTGTCGCCTACCGATGCTTCCTCGAGTTTGCGCTTTTCAAATGGTGCGATGCGATCAGTGTCAACGCCGAGCTGTTCAACAAGCTAAAGTTTGCCGAGAACATCGTCTCTGAGCTGTCGCATCATATCAGCGACGTACACAAGGCAGCCGGTGTGTCCAACGCACTGGATTTCCACTTATACATGGAGAAGTGGTACGTTATCCGCCTGCCAAACAATAGCTCGTTCTTGATGGTCCTCCTGCCCAACGTTCCGCTGGCATCGCGCAATCGTCATTTCCAACCGACGCCCGCCAGCAAGGAACAGACCGAGCAAGCAGACGAGAACGCTGAGTCGAGTCACAGCGCAGCGTCGTCAGGGTCTTCACGGCATCGGCGACAGGGCTCGGAGCCAGTCCGCCCGCCAGTGCTCACACCAGCGTTGGAGCGCTCGATGAGCAACAACACGCCGGGTGCCGCTGATATGACCAACCACTTGGCTACCAACGTCTACACGTTGCTGATGGAGTGTAGCATGGACAACAGTGAGATGCATCGGCACGTACGCGCTATGGACGTGCATAAGCCGACTTCGGTCAAGAGCAAGCTAAATCTCTGGCCGCTCGACGTTCCAGCCGAGGGTACTAGGATGCTTGGCGAAACCATGGAGGGGTTTGTTGGCGAGATGGGCGACAAGCAAGATGTTCCCATTTCGTTCACAGATTACGCCCTGGCCGAGATCAAGGTGATCGAGCGCATGTATTCCGAGTCGTATCTGCAGACCATCTACCTGGCACTGCTGTTAAACCGCAGTGTAGCCCCTGCCGACATGCTGGCCTGCCAACAGTCCACGCTGTGGAAGAAGCGGTCGATCGATGTCGACATCACGGCATTTCTCCACAGCCAGGACGTCGCGCGCGCAAGTCGCGACGCAAAGTGGCAAGAGCAAGACCGAAAGGGCTTGCAGAGCATGTTTACCGAGCTCCTAGGCGAGTCGTTCAACCCGCTGCCATTCGACGTCAACCCCTCGCAAGGTAGGCGCTACTTTTGCAAGGCTGCGCCCGACAAGCGCTCCGAGCTGGAGGTGTGTCTACAGCTAGCAGAGAACCCGTTGTTTATCAGCTTCCAGTGCTCGATCGAGGTGTTTGACAGCACAATCGGGCACAAGCGACGTCTCAATATGCCCATTGACGAGCTGCCGCTCTCGCTGGAGCAACTATGCGAGCAGGCAAACATCCCATGGCGCCCACCTACGGACCACTTTGTGCCGTTGGCTAATGTGCGGGTGATCCTACATATCAACTGCCAGTACCTGCCCGACAAGTCGATAGTCAATCAGAGCAGCGCCTCGTCGGATGTCGATTCTTCTGACAGCGAGCAATCCACTATCTTGCAGATGAAGCCGGACAGGCATGAGTTAGAGAGCCTCTCTACTCGTCCGTTCCAAAAGACAATGTCGCTGGCGTCGTTGGTCACCAGCGAATTCGACCCTGTGGCGCTTTGCGCAAAGGAGGACATGGAAAGGGACCCCGACCTGCTCCCTTCGGCCATTATCGCCAAGAAGCACACGGACGCGCAAATGGCTACGCTCGAGGGTCTCCCACACGATCAGCTAGAGCTAGTCCGCCACTATCACAGGATGTTCGTACGCTTTATTGCTCAAGAGACGCTGCACGCGCTGCGCGATATCAAGCCGGTCACTGTCCCACTGCTCAGCCAAGTGTGGCACACGATTGCCACGACTGTCGATGAAGACGCCCCGCTAGACCGTTATGCCTTTTCGCAGAACAAGATGAACTTTGAGTTCCTCATATCTACTGCAGACGAATCCAAGCGGCAGCACGCGATCGACTTGGCCATGTCAGAACTGCTCAAGCTGGACAGCAAGATCGCCGATTATCCACACGGCAAATTGCACAAGCTTGGTACATTTGTGTACATGCGAGATATACGCAGTCGGTCTGAGCGCAGCGATGCTCGAAAGCGCTGGCGGGCGCGAAAACTGAGCGATTCTCAGAGCAAAGCCGATCACCCCGCCCGAAGCGGCAACGTCAGTGGCGCGGCGGCCAAAATGTCGAGTCGAGCCGATCTTGCTGACGCCATTCCCTCGTGGTTCTTGATCAAGCCAGTGGTCACGCTGGACGGCGTGCGCATCCTGACGCACAACTACTCGGTTGTCACCGACGAGGCGGCAAGCAATGTGCTGGCTGCCATGCGCCAGCTACTGATAGATGCCCTCAAGGCAGCAAACACGCGGTTGCTGCTGGAGGAGATGGCTGAAACGCGCATGTTTCCGGATCTGCTCGTCCTGCCGCCCAGCATTCGGGCCAACCCTGTGCCTCCGCGCACCGCTCAACGTAGGGGCTTGCACGTTGATTCGCAAGCACCTCGTGACGAGCAAGCGGTTGGCACCTACAGGCTTTCAGCCAGTCCCTCGGCGGTGCAACTCGCTAATAATTCTGCCTCGCATCGAGATGTGCACACACCAGCTCCCACGAGTTCTATAGCTGGCTCTGGTCTGGCGATAAGCGGTATTGGGACCATCGCTGACGCTTCCCAAATTACCTTGGGCCAAGATGAGGCAGAGCAGGAAGTCTCAGGTGGGTCGTTCAACATTGCGTCGATTCTCCGGTCCTTCATACCTGGCAACCCACAGTTTTACATGTGTGAAGAGCAGTTTACTCACACCTTCCCGCTGCACCCGCGCATTGCGCCCGGCAAGGCTGTGCTTGCTGTTCTGGCCAGCGGCATGTTGAACAACCGCCTTGACAACCAGCGCAACATGTTCTTTGTACGCGATGGCGAGTCTATTTTCTATGCCGTGCTGACTGACCGTCGCATGCCCTACGTCAGCCCCTTTGGGGAGAGTGGACCCAGCGGTCCTCGTCAGCTTACCTCTCTGTCCAGCGCGGCAACACCGGCTGGCGCCATATCTAGCCCAATGTATAGCGCAGAGGCCGCACTTCCAGGTGCGCACACAGTGGCAACGACCTCCCCCGACCCGACCAACTACTCGTCGTTTGTGGATGCATCGCGCGTATCGCTGGCTTCTGTGCTGTCGTTTTCTCGCACAGACGCCGCGCCTCATACAACTAGCACTCAGACGCAGGCCGCCGTGCCTCCTGGATTGAGCTCTCGTCGGCGCTCACCTCTGATGCCTGCTCTTAGCACCAGCGCGCTTCCGATTATATCTTCGTCTGGAGCAGGCGATGCTCTCAGCGCCACTGCGCCCGAGTCTCCCTTGGCCTCGCCGCGCATGATGAGGTCCGAGTCGCTCTTTAGAGGATCAAACAGATACGCTATGGCCGAGTCTGTCTCACAGAACCACCTGTCCACTACTCCAGAATCCCCACTAGGCCGCTACTTGCCGTCATCGTTGACCAACCTCGAGGGCCAGCGGCACTCTGGCAGTGCAGCCACGCGGATGGCTGATGTTGATAGTCGGTCGAATGGCTCGCATCGCCAAGTGCGTGCGGCGTCCATATTCACGCACATGGATGCCCCAAGGTCGCCGACAGCTAGCAGGGATATCCTCAACTCCGACGATGGAAATGTCATGGGGCGAGTGGCTGCGCCATCTGCTGACGCTCAGCCTCAGCTTCACAAATTTAGGATGTCGCACACAGCCTCTACTAGTGCTGTACCTGCCCTTGATCATCCAGTCATAAACGACAGCACTTCGGCTAGCTACTCTGAGGAGAGAACCTTGCCCTGCATCGTTCTGTACATCTATGGCGTAAACAAGCCGAGCAAGGAAACGACGCAGGGCCTAGTGCGACAGATTAGCGAGCACATCACTGTCCACGTTACAATGCCCGAGATGTCTGACATGCTTTTCCGCCGAGTCGCGCTGTATGAACACGACATGGACTTTTTGTTCCCCAAGTGTAATCCTGAGCCGAGTATCGTGTACTTGCCTCTGCCGCAGTTTGTTCACGACCTCGATCGCCTGATGCTCCACTTCCGCCAAGCGCTGGGCGAGATCATTGGGCCTTTCCCAGCCTCGGATATTTTAGCCAAGGCAATGCGTCGCTCCTACGACCACTTGCTAGTGCATCATGACAAAGATGACAAGGACGATAGCGTGACTATTGGCGACAGGGTACCCAGTGTGCTCAGAGCTGACCTTGCACGGCTTCTCGAGGGGTGGAAGTATGATCGCGAGTCTCCTCGTCGTGTGCCCGTAGAGAGGCTTACGTTCCTGTACAACTTCTTTACGAAAAGCGGTGCTCCGCCGCCCGAGATGACAGACATTGGCACCGGCATTGCCATAGTCTCAGCGCTCCCGCTGAGCAAGAACCGCGTTGTGTCGAGTGGAATTTGGTCACCCGTGCCCTCTGCAGACCCATCCGGCGTCGCCTCGCTTTACCCAGCGCCGAGTTCCAGCCGAAACCCGGGTGCTCAGCCAAGGGGCGAGAATGATGAACTTACCGATGACTATGTGCCAGCTAGCGATCTTCTCAAAGACGCTACGACCCCACTTGGCCACAGGCCAGGGTTGTCAACATCCAGCGGCAGCTCGTCGCCAGTTACGACCGAGTCTTCTGGCGACAGCGGGAACAGTAACCCACAGCCGATCCCAGTATCTGAGCTTGCTGGCCTGTTTAATGAGTACCTGCGGCAGTTTAAGGCGGCGCGCGAGCACATGAAGTTGGATGCGGCAGACTTTAAAGACTTGCCACTGGTGATGGAAAACCAAGTAGCTGAGTTTAGCGGCGAGCCCGTTATTGCCATTACTATGTGGAGCAATGCCAGCGTGCGCCTAGAGCGGCTATCGGCCTACGTATCCCGGGTATACTGGAACGCACTAGGTGACTATGTCTCGGAGCAAGTGCTCTACCCGATTCTCTCGGCTGGCTGGGGGCATCATCCAAATCCAGTTATCAAGCTCCCCGATCCGACAGTGTCTATCGACTCGTGCTATGGATACTACGGCAACTCGAGCGCCCGTACTCGCTCAGCCGAAGTGACAGTCAGCCTCCACTCCAACCCTAATGGCGGTCAGGCAGCCACTCAGTCCCACCTGGCGCTTCTCCGTGCGCGCGAAATACATCTTCCAAGGGCGCCAAGCACCTTCACCGAGAACACCAAGAAGCAAGTACACGCCATGGAGATTGCTCGCCAAATGGCCCAGTACTGGGGCAGCCAAGAGACAGTAAAGTCCTTGCACCACCACCGCCAGAAATTGCCGAGAGTGACCGGTATCTCGCACTGGTTCTCTGAGGAGTTGCGCGGTGTGCTCGAGACTATGTGCCCCTCGATGCAGCCAGCACTGTTCCGCTTGCTAGAGAACCCACTAGTCTTGGATGACACGAGCCAGTCGGCGGGACACTCGCCCAAGCCTTTGTTCCCTGCGGTCTCCTTGCGCCAAGCCGTGCCTCGCGACCACACCAGCGTTGTTTACGATGTGTCCGCTCTGCCCAAGGCGCTCAAGGGTACTCGCCAGTCGTTCTGTATCATGTGTACACTACCATTGGATGGGCCCTTGGAGTCAACATCGGTCTCAGCGTCAGCTTCGCAAGCTCAGAGCACCACATTTATGCGTGGGGGTCGGAACCATGCCACTCAAGGCTCGAGCGCAGCGTCGGGAGCCATGCAGCGCCAGCGATTGGAGTCGCTGAGACGGCCTATGGGCGATTCTAGCCAGCAGCGCCTGTCGGCCCGGTCTTCCATAGGATCGAGTGCTGCTCAGATGCAAGGTTCAATGCATGGTCTTGGCCTGCAAGGGTTGAACCAGGGCGAGCAGCAAATGTCGCCACAGAGGTACTCGCGCAACAAACTTGGCAACAGCGCCTTGCTGGGCCGCAGGCCATATCGTCTGCCAGACGTCACTGGGCTCTCTAGCGCATCGTCGGCTCCCAAGAAAATGCCGCCGCCCTCGGACTACAAGCCCATCGCGGACCCAGAAACGCTCGTGCTTGACGTCGATGAGATCACTTACTATCCCTCGCATAGCAAGGCGGTGCGAGTGTCGTCTACAGCGTGGCTGGTCGTGTGGCTAGTCGGTGGAGAGGTGGAGATGGTTGGCTATAATGTGTCGCAGAGGCTGTGGGACTGCGTGTGCGACCAGATCAAGCAGCGACTCGAGCGCGAAAGCCGGAGAAAGCAGCTGCTGGGCATGTTTGCCTCTCACATGGGAGGAATATTCCCAGGCTACGACCGGCAAGCGCGACACAAGAGTATTACAAGCACCTGGCTTGACCGCAACGTCACGCGAGACCTCATCAACAAGTTCGCCCTTCAGCAGCAGCTAACGGTCGACGACCAAGTCCACTACTTTAACATTGAGCGCATCATCTCGCCCGACTATGCGCGGCTGTTGGGGCTGTACGAGGGCTCGGCAAACCTCGAGGCTATTATAGCGAATCCACCAGTGGCTGGAATGACGCTGAACGACATGAAGACTGAAGTGGCGCTGAGACAGCTTCAGCCCGAGCATCTGCGGTGGACGCGCAAGCTGACTTTTGTCGACTACACACAGCCCTACGTGGACACCAATCACCCCGACACGCTGTTCCGCATTGGCAGCCGATTCATGCGCGCCTACCAGGGCCGGGTAGCGCAAGTACTTCGCTATGACGAGCTGATGAAGATTGCCGAGCGCTGGCGCCAGCTTGTGGCTGTCAACGGCCTACATGAGGCGATCAACCGGCCAGTGCGCATGTCGATGTTTGGCGTGCACTCCAGCGATACGCAGACATCGTCGCTGGGTGAGCACAGGATTGTATCGCGAAACACCTCTACCATGTCTGCGAGTGTCGGTGCGCCCAATGTTTCTAGTTCTGCGGCCGCAAACTTGGTGCTTGTACAGCGAAACGAGGCACAGATACAAGCCCCAGCGCGAGGCGACCTCAGTGCGTCGGCGAGTGGCCACCGAGCCCTGACAGCCAAGGACAAATCAGCCACACCAACAGCGATGCCCGACGATGAGAGCACTAGTGAGATTTCGCTGGAAGACATCCGTAAGCTTATTGAAAACGCCAGGCTCCTGCACTTTGTGTGTGCTCCTCTGCCTATCGCCAGTGCCATCAGACCGGCAACTGCTGATCTGCGCGGGTTCAGCCGACTGTTCCGAGTGGTCTCGGCTATGCTGCAAAACCTTGCTGATAGCTATATCGACTATCTTTGCAGCACAGGGCACATTGTTGCCAGGCGATTTGAAAAGGTGCTGCCGTGGAGAGAGGCGCTGGCTGGGCTGGGCTATGAGCCAGAGAGGGTCATGTACTTTACGCAGGCCTTGTTAGGCCTACCGCGACGCCGGCGCTCTTCTGGCCAGCACTTGCCCAGTGGCGCAGAAGCGATGTTGCCAGGAATTCAGGCTCCGTGTGCCTACCTGATCGCTAACACTGACCGGACCAATTTGGTTACGCAGATCGAGGTCAGTCCACAAATGCTTTCGATCCATATGCATGCGCTGAGTCGGTCTACGCCCGAATGGCGGTCCGCCGTACCCGGCTACGTAAAGTCGTCGGTAAAGACGCAGTCGATCAAAAAGTTTGCCTTTGAGCTGTCAAAGTACAAGAAGCTGCTGCACGCCAAGAGCTTCGTGTACGACTTTCAGCTGCGCTATGTAGCGACACTCCTCAAACCTGTGGAGCCCACTTTGGTAGGTGCCACTGGCCATCCGGGTACCAGTATGCACCAAGCGAGAGGAGCATCGGAGAACAAGCGGCAGCCGGTTGTGGCTATCTACAGCAGCGATTCGGAGGCAGACGAAGCAGACTGTGCATCAGACGGCTCGGAATTGAGCGACGTAGATGTCGCCGGTAACGGTCGTTATTCTGGCGCCAATCACAGAGATGGATCATTGGGTACTTTTGCGCAGCAACTGCATGTGCATATCGACTTGATGTCGTTCTTTGCGGAGCTGGCTGAGCAGCGCTACTTTAGCACTCGCTTCTCGACGCGGCGACTAGTACGAACGCGGCTCCCGATGACGCACCGAGAAATCTACGAGTACTTTTTGAGCCATTCCGAGCGGTACCATTTCTACACCGATGGTTGCCGCCCAACGACTGCCGGCTCTGGATCAAGTCCGCAAGGCGGCAAGGTGCCACTGTCGAGCGTGTGCTCGGATATAGCTACTCACTCGGGCTGCTACCGACTATACGAGGGTGCACTTGCAGACGGACCTCACTCTGGATTCTTTGAGGGCTCCGGGATGGTCAGCGAGCCAGGCAGTCTAATGTGGCCGCTCGTCGGATCTCGGCAAGATAATCTGTCTCGGGGAACAAAGATCGCCTCATCGGCGCCCGAGCCCGTCTCAAAGTTGGCGCACACTAACAGCGGCCCGACCGATGGCCACCATGGCCACCCGCTGATGTTCAATAGCAAGGGCCGGGGCGCACACTTGTACGCCTCTGATCGAGCGCCGCTCATCCACAAGCCTGGCTCTGATCAGCGGGCTCATGCTGTTGGTGGTGGCGGTAAGCAGATTGCCGCCTCGTATGCGCCGGTATCCCAGTGGTGGGGCAATGTCATGAGTAGCTCGGGTATGCCAAGTGGAGGCGATCAGCGACCTGGCACGAACTATGCGTCCGGTGCTCCGGCTCTGTCGGGGCGCTATGGCCAGGCGCACTTGTTTGACACGCCCGCCATGTCCGTGCCGTCGCCCAGCCCGCTTCGAGTAGGCAGCATTAGGAGCCACACCAGCGTGGCACCGCATGCGAACCACAGCAGTCGGGCCGAGTCGCAGGCCGACCATGGCAAGCATATGGCTAAATCGCTGGAGTTTGCGCAGGACGAGTACTCGGCTTGCAAAATCCACTTGTCCAGCAATGACGCGTTTGTTCGAGTTTCGTTAATGGCACTTGCACCCGACTGCGACTCGTGCCGCGCAGATTTGATCTTGGAGGCGCAAAAGAGCAAGGAGCGGCAGTTGAGCCACAGGCAGGCTGATGGGGTGGATGGTGGCAATCAAGAAGAACAACGTCGCCACCATCACCACCACCACCGCCACCACCACCGGAACCGGAACCGGCATCAACTCAAACGTGAAGGCAAGGCGGAGGATCCAGCAGATCTAACCGAGCCTCGTCATCGCCGCCATCGCCGGCGCAAGGGTCACAGTAATAGCGCTGATGCCATCGACGATATTGATACCCTATTCGGAAGTCCAGGAAGCAAGTCAGTACGTGGAACCAAGCAGCCTTACCGCCCATACCAGTCACTTGCAGCAACTGCAAAGGCGACCAACATTGCTGGATCTCGTGTCGGTGCTGAGGCCGGCCGCCAGCGCCATCGCTACGACGGGACTCGCAGTGGCATAGATCGTCAGAGCCCGCTGCAAAGGTGGATGTCAAGTCTTGCTAGCGACTTTATCACCGATCCACAGATTGATGGGTTGCAAGCTTTGGGGAGCAAAGATCCCAGCCAAGTATCTTCCAGTGGTAGCAGCTCAGCCCAGCTGTCCTTTTACCTTGTCATTGATATGGACCCGCAGACAACCATTGGTCTGAGCAACCTTCAAGCTGACGACTCGCACAGCCGCAATGGATCCCTGGTCCCCTTGCGTGGAAGCGCGGTCCATGTCGGCAACGGTAGCGTAAACGACGCTGACCTGCTTGGAAGCCGCCAATGCCAGAGCTGCCGATCCCTGTCGCTCAAGGCGGGCAGTCCCAAAGTCTGCGGTATCCACAAGGTGCTAGGGGCCATACAAATCGACATGCGCGACTGGGAGAACAAGGGCGATGTGTGGTCAAAGGAGCCGACGATGGTCATGGAAGTATCGGAGATTGATCCGGACGAGTACGACAGGGAGGATCCCGACATTGTGGCGTGGATTCAAGAGACCACCCGCCGCGTCATCAGGCACGCTATGGTAGACTACCACCGAGACTTTAACTGGTACCTCGTATATCAACGCTTGCGCGTAGCAGACATACCTAGAGGACTAGTCCCGAGTGACATTGGCGATCTGGTGGCGTTTATTGAGAGACAGAGTTGGATCGATGTGGGCTCGACCGACGAAGCAGTACAACAGCTACTGGGATTGAATATCTCTGCTCAACGCATTATCGAGGCTCTGCAGCTCCGCTTGCGCCGATTCTACGTGGAGCCAGCGCAGTTGATGGCATCGCTACACGCCGCTAATGTCCAAGCTGTGGCCTCGCAGCCCGCGGTGGTATTCCAACCGGCGTCATCTGCCGTCGACGAACAGCAGCACTTGCGGTCTATCGGTGGTCACAAGTCTCGCACGACCCTAGCTGCTTGCGCACAAGGAGGACTTGCAGCTGGCACTGACACGCCGGTTGCACTCAGTCGGACCTCGACCATGGATCCTTTGCTGCCTGCAGCCACGCGAGCCGGCGCCGGGTGCTCTTCTGACGATGACCCCGCCATGTTCACCGCCGGCCAGACCTGTCACCAGTGCCCCACTGCTGCCATCGATTCTCAGGGCCGAGTTCTATATGAGCAGTCTTCGAGCAACATTGACGACGTTTTGCGCTTACTCTCGCCGCTTAACTCGAACTCGAGCCACAAGATACTCTTGGACCCATCGTTCCAAAAAACATTTAGCCGATATGTCCAGCTCAGCGTTTCCGACTGCCCCTGGCAGTGCCGAAAGCACGACCGACCAATGGCTGTGCCGGCGTATAACTGGGCGGTGGACAACGCAAACTTGACTGCCAACGACGACGCCCCTGCTGTGGCTGCCTTTGGCGACGACAACGTGTCGAATGTGCAGGTTCGGCCTGCCCGCGATGGTGCTAGCATTCCCGCGCATTTGGCCAGTCGCCGCATCATCCACCAGGCTCAGGAAAGCAGTGCCACGCCTGCTAGTGGCGGCAATAGTCGCTATCAGAGCCAGCACGGTCGGGTTGGTGGGGCATCGATTGCCTCGCTTGCTACAGCTGACTCGCCCGCAAGCAGCTATGTGGCGCACCACACCTCTGTGCCGTCAGGCAGCTCGGATCTCGCACAGCTGCCGCACTCATTCAGCGCGCACCGCATGCTTGACCCGCACCAGCATAGGTCGGGAACCCCCGCTGATCATTCTGCTGCGCGTGTAACTGACATGTTTGGACCGTCTGAGCTGCCTGCGTCGATCGCGCCGGTGACCGACTTCTTTACGCATGCTCGTGTAGAGTCGTTGCCTGGCACCCTGCTAATAGTTGATCCTTCAGACAACGAGTTTGCTGCTCGCCTGCTGGTGCTGAACCCGTTTGCCTACCACGGCGTACTTGAGTTTTTGTTTGTGCGCTCGGCTGGCGACAGCGGCGAGGCTAGGCTGGACAAGATCCGCGCAGTGGCGAGGCTGAGGCAGCGTGATGGCTTGCACGAATACGAGCGCAAGCACATCAACCTCGCCCTGTCGACTATTTCGGCTGTTGTCTGGGACATGGTAACCGAGGCGTCGGTTTGAGTAACAACACTTTTTTTCAACTCTTCGTTTTCTTTTATCATTTTTGCCATGTCACATAAATACCATTAATGTGAAGGTAGAGACATTATAAGCCGACGTTATTACGTACCAAGCTTGAGAATATAAAACAAGTGAATAACGTTAATGGAGTGGATATGAGAGATGGAGAGGAAGCCTTCAGTTGTCCGCCGGTAACTGAAGTGGGCCGTCTTGGTCGTCAGCTTTTGATGAAAGGAGTCCGACGCCGGTAGCCAGCAGCACGATACCGACGGATATCATGGATATCTGCAGGGAGTTCATCAGGCGCACCTGGTCAAAGTACACGAGCGAGCTCATTAGCGCCGAGAGCGAGCTGCTGCAGTAGCTCAGCGGCACAACGGTAAGCGTGCTGCACAGGCGCAGGGCACGTTGGATATAATACAAATTGGACAGCGCCGTTGTCGCCAGCCCAACGGCGATAGCAAGCGCCAGCGGGTCGTTTAGCTGCATATCGCCCTGAATCGTCAGGAGCAGCAGCCCAATGCCAGACTTTGCCAGCAGCAACGTCTGGCTGCACAGGAGGCCAGACAGCACAGCCGATAGGAGGCCAGAGACGTAGCGAGCTACTTGCTCGCCGCGGCTTGTCTTGACCTCGCGTGAGAGAAGCGCCTCGTTGGCTTCGGAAAAGTGGCGGCGGTACATGCAGTCGACTGCCTCGGTAGATGCCGGAGGCATGCCTGTGACATTGCTGTCGTTGCAGATTCGAGATGTATCGCCCAGCTCGGGCTCGGGAGACAGCTGCTCGGTCACTGACGAGTACCCAGAGCTAGAATCAGAGCTAGAAGGTGACAGCAGTGGTGCATGCTCAGTAAACGTGCCACGAGTGCCTGATTGCCATCTCAGCGCTGATACCTGATGCAAAGCAACTCTGGGTGTGGCCACAAATGAGTCTGCCGAGCAGCTGTCCCGCATGCAGTTCGACAGGCGCACATAGCGACGGCGCCAATACAATTCGGTGGCGATCAAAACCATTACCAGAGCCGAGTACAAGACAAAAAACACCACGTATGCGGGTCGCCTGTACAGCATCAGCAGCTCGTTGAGCGAGAGCAGGGGTTCGTCAATGGCGCCAAACACAGCCACGCAGCAGCTGCCCAGCGACACCAGCAGTGTTCCCAGCATGTCTGTTCGCGCAAAACTGCTCGCCAATATGCACTTTGCGAATACGGCGTTGGCCACTAGTCCGACTGCAGCAAGTGGCGCAGCCACAAACACTGGCAGGATACTCAGCGCGATGGTCGGCGGCACAGTGGAGCTGAATAGGTATAGCGCCAGCCCGAACTGCCACTCTTTGTCTTTCCACGCCCGGTGTCTCTTGTCACTCCCGCCTTGGCTCTCCAGTCGCAAGTGTGCCCGCTTTTGCAAGGTCATGCCAAGAGAGTGACCTAACGACCCGGCCACCGATGCCACCACGCCAAACAGCAGCCGTCCAAACATGCGCTAGCCGGGATATGCCGTGGTCGTAATTGAATGCAAATTATAGCAGTCGTCGTCAAGACTAAAATGAAGAAATAAATTAACGTTGTAAATTTTACGAGAACAGTACACGGAATCAAATGAAAAATAGGCGGGGAAGAAATGCAGGGAAAAAAAGTGAAGTGTGGAGAAACAGAGCAGTAATATGTGAAGACAGCAAGAGCTAAAGAATGCTAAAGGCAGTGACCGTCATAGTCAGCCCCCCAAAAAAGACAAAAAAAAGTTGGCCCACTACAAAGAGGACCACGCGCCGCGAACACGTTGCCCGCCTTGAAGGACGACTGTGTGGGGAGGCACGTGCCGAGGTCGAGGACCTAGATTAATTGAAATGGGTCTCGTGTGCTCCACAGGCCAAATTTGTGTAACGGAATATATATATTTGAAAGCGGCAGAAGGGTGTGATCTACTCCTCGTCAATCTCGAGCTCTGGACCCGCCTCAGTCTCGTTGGTACGCTCCAACAGAGGCCTGATCAGCGAGTCAAAGTACGGGACAGGCTTGGCCGGGTTGAGACTAGTGACGAGCTCAAAGTACTTTTCGTAGACATCGCCATCAAAGCGGCCCAATGGTGAGTTGACTACATAGTCAGTGTAGTTGAAGGCGTCAGTGAGAGACACTGCGTCCTTGCGGATCTCCGAGCAAGCGTGAGTGACAAAGCCCTTGAGCGTCTCGATCTGAGGACCAGTGTAGAATCCTGACTGCAGGAACTCTCCGCTATGCTGCACCGCTGAGTGTGCACCAAAGAGCTGCGCCAGCAATGTGAGTACTGGGCGCAGCGCCGCGGGACTCTGCTCGACCTGCGCGGCAAAGCGGTGCAGCAGATAAGTGTATGTGTGCATACGCGCGGCGTGCAACCGCGATGCTGACGAGAACTCATACGCGTCGTCTTTGCCCAAACCCTTTCCCAAACCAGTCTCAAAGTCGCGCACGGCGTTCAAGATGGCGTTGGCAGCCACGCTGCTCCACGCCGCCTTTAGCGTGTCCAGCGAGCTGACTTGCTCAGCCGAGTCACCCTTGCAGACGCGGTCCGACAATCCACCCGTCGCCGACACGGCACCCTTCAGGTATGACAGGTTCTCGGGCAATGGCTGGCCCTTTCGCGCGTCAAGGGCAGTGGCAACCAAGTAGCGACCGCACTGCAAGGTGAGAATGGTGTTGTCGCCCTCCCATGTACAATGCACAGCAAAGTCAGAGTACGCCTGCGAGAGGCCAGTGTAAGCCGAGTATCCATGTCCACCCAGGCTCTGCCGGCACTGGTCGATAAT
Organism: Coemansia furcata; assembly: GCA_027579525.1. Taxonomy (NCBI): domain Eukaryota; kingdom Fungi; phylum Kickxellomycota; class Kickxellomycetes; order Kickxellales; family Kickxellaceae; genus Coemansia; species Coemansia furcata. The sequence goes on along the minus strand of JANBUP010000031.1, from coordinate 1,014 downwards.
GTTGAGGCACATCCAAGTGCAAAACGCCTTGAGGCCAGCGCTAGTGGCGTGTGTCTCTTTGAGGTTCTTGATGACATCGTCGGCGGCTGCATCCTTGGCCTCGCCCAAGTCGCTGAGTTCGCCCATCAGCTTCTCATAGTTGGCCGTCACTTCGCGCGCAGTAAAGATCATGGCGAATGTCTGCGCCATCAGTGGCAGCAAGCGATACTGGTGAATCGGATAGTCAATGAGCTTGGTCTCAGCCGCACCAGAGGAGACATTACCGCCAAACTGGCGACGGACGCTGGCATAGCGCGTGGCAATGGTTAGTGCGCGCTTGGCCACATTGGCAGAGTCGCTGACCATGCTTACGCGACCCTGGATGAGGGCACCGTAGGCCAGCTGGGCCAGTGGCGGCTCAATGACCTCGCCAGAGCGAGTGACCTTAGTATGCTTCATCAGCATGTGCGAGCGCGGAATACGTACGTGCGTGAACCGGATCCAGCCATTGTCGATTTGGTCGCGGCCCATCTTCTTGCCGAGATCGCCGATGTTGACACCGGGCATGAGGGCAAACGTCTTGGTATCCCGGAGCTGGACGACAAACGTCTTGGTGCCGTAGCACTGGCCCTTGACGATAAGCTGAGCGTAGACGGCGCAGTGGGTGGCCGTGTGGGCTGCACCGCCAATCCACCACTTTGTGGCGGTAAGTGTGGGCGAGTGCACGATAAACTCGTCAGTCCTTTCGTCCAGCGTAGCAGTGGTCTCTAGGCCAGCGACGTTGGACCCGTGGCCCAGCTCAGTCATGCCAAAGCAGCCAGTGATTCCTTGCATCGAAAGTGCGCCCTTATCCATCCAGTACGCCATCTGTGCCGGCGTGGCCTGGCCCTGTAGTGCTCCAAAGAACAGGCCAAAGTGCACGCCAAAGCGAGTCCAAAATCCAGGGTCTACAACGCTGATGATGCTCATGCGGATCATGGTTTCTTCTAGCGGGCGGCTGGTCGCCAGGTCGGCCAGACGGCGAATCTTGCTCAT
>JANBUP010000030.1:0-25659 GCA_027579525.1 Coemansia furcata | reverse complement strand
GATTCCCTGGTGGTCCTGGTGGTGTCGGGTTCCCTGGTGGTCCTGGTGGTGTTGGGTTCCCCGGTGGTCCAGGCGGTTTTCCAGGCGGCTTCCCTGGCCGTGGCCATGGCAACGGTAATGGTAATGGCCACGGCAATGGCAATGGCAATGGCAACGGCAATGGTAATGGCAACGGGAACGGCAACGGGAACGGAAATGACAACGGAAATGGCAACGGCAACGGCAATGGTAATGGTGATGATGGAGATGGTAACGGAGATGGCAACGGAGATGGTAACAACGGCAACGGCAACGGCAACGGCGGCAATGGCAATAACGGTAACGGTAACGGCAATAATGGTGGCGGCAATGGCAACAACGGTGGCGGCAATGGCAACAGCGGCGGCAGTGGCAATAACCGAGGTGTATGTGGTCTCACTCGCAACCAAGTGGCGGCGCTTACTCCATTGCTCAAAAAGCTGGGTCTGGCGCAGACCGGTAACGAAGTCAAAAAGCTAGTCAACAACATTGTGCAGGGCTTGGGCGACCTCCTAAGTAGCCAAGGAACCAAGCAGCTCCTCGGAACAGTGGACAAGCTCATCAATGGTTTGGGGCTAGCCGGTCTGGATCTAAAGCCTGGAGTCAGCGAGATAGTCTCCATTTTACGAAACCAAGTACCCTGCCTCCTCAACACCTTGGTTCCACTTCCTTGAGCGATTTTATTCTATTTAAATGTTTTATCAGTTATCAATTACCTGCGGCTATGTGGATCAGAGCGACTTGGGAATCACGCACGATCAAGTGGTGACGATGCTTTCCCAAAGTGTACCAATTTTTCGCTCTAGCGTTTATGTGATTTCCCAGCACTTCAATTTTCTAAATGTTTTATTTACACTTGAATCTTTTTCTTCTTCTATGAGCGACTGTGACGAACACTGTATACACAATTTACAACTAGCCTGGCTTACTGACGATGTAACAATTTTGGAATCACGCACCGCCCAGTTGTTCGGCCACAAAGTTCCTATATGGAGACAAACGTGCCGCTCCAAACTCGGCCCGCGACAGTCAAAGCTATTGAGCGACATAATGGCCGCTGCCTCTCGATTGCTACGTCCCGTCAATAAGAATCGGGCGGCTGTTCGAGGTATGGCGGATATGTGGGCTGCTGAGTTGTCTGTGATGGCCACACTTTGCTGTGACAGTGCGGCTTCCAGTGGCGGTGGGCTGGTGCTAGACCGAGAAGGATCGGTCCACTTGCTGCTGCACCTGCTCGATATTGCTTATCGTAATGGCGATATCGACTGCCACGTAGTCCTTTCTGGCGTATGCGATGCTGCTGCGGTCCTAGCTAATAGCGGAGATGGGTCGATAGACCAGAGTCACTTGTGGACGGCGCTTTTGGAATTTGGCGGTGCTTTAATATCTCGACACTCGCGGATAGACGCCGACGAGAAAATGCTCGCCCTCAGACTGACTAATATAGCGGTGTCTGTTGTGCGTCTGATTGCGCATAAGGCACAAATCGCTGTTCTGGCGCTAATATACATGCTGAGGACTAGGCATGACTGCGATGTCGATGGGCTGGTCGGCGACCTGGTGCGTACATGTGCCTCGTTGTCATCGTCGCACGTGGTGCTGAAGGAGGAGACGGGTCAGATGATGCTTGCCTTGTATGGCACCGACTATTTGCCAGCAGGCCTGGCAGATTGCGTCTACGCGCTTCAGGGCGATTTCAGTGATAGTGTGCGCTTAGTATGGAACGAGGTAGCATGCTGCGTGGAAAGCTCGGTGCTGCGGGCTGAGCGCCATGCATTTGCCGGGCTCAAGCATGCACTTCAGCGCCACGCGTACCGCACGGGCCGCAGCTCTAAGGACGCCGTCCATAAAGCGCAGGCCCTTTCTATAAGCGACGCGATGCTGCTGACCAAAGTCGTATGTGAGTCAGCTAGTACTAGCGAAAACTTTGTTGCCGACGTTGGTTTGAGCAAAACTGCGCTCAGCGTCGTACTGGCCGTGTCTGTAGCTCTGGGGTACGAGCATGGACCGCCAACGACCGTCTTTGATGTCGTTGATTGGGTGGTTGGTGCAGCCGCCAAAAAATTCTGCGCGCTGGCTGCGCCCGAGCGTCAAGCATTGTCGCTGCACTTGATCGGCGTTGTTAAAACTTGCGTGGCGCGCCATGAGGCTGGGGATGGGGCTGGCGGGCTCTACTGGGTTCTTGTGCTGGCATGGGATTTGTGCTCGCTCGACGGCAGCTTGCTACTGGACTCGGAGCAGCAGCTACTGCTTTTGAAGGCCGCTGTGGCTAGCAGTAATATTGCCTTTGGATTGTTTGTGCTCCAATCCGTGCTGCGCATTTGCCGGAGTCCGGATGGCAGTAGTGCTGGCCTCGATGACATGGCCCTGCGGCGGCTTTTGAGTGCTGTGCCGTGGCAGCTGGTAAATGTCATGCTGGATCACGAGGCTGGCGATGCCGTCGACTTTTTACTGCGGTTGCGCACGAATGAGGTGACTGATGTGCAAGACGCGCTCTACGGGATGCAGCTATGCGATGTGGATGCGACGAGTGGGGCGGCACTAAGGACGTTTGACGAAGGTGTGGGGGCGAGGCTGTCTCAGGCAACGCTGGTGGAGCTCGAGCGTGTTTGTCAGGCGGCCGAGAACCGTGCAGTAGCTGCATACGTGGAGAAGAATGTCGATGGGCTGGGTATGGCCGATCACTTGCTGAGTCGAACGGTGTGTCGCACGCTCTGCCAGATGCCGTCGCTTGTCCCATGGACTTCTATTGGCGGCGTGGTTAGGCGGCCGCTAAACTCGGCGACGGACGTTGTCGCTGAGGCTGTAGAGTTTGCGACTGCGACTGGGGCCATTAGCCATGGGCGTGCTGTCTCCCTGTTGCTTGCGGCTGAGGGCGAGGATCTTGGTTCTAAGCGCGTGCACCAGCATTGGGAGCTGTACGTGGCGAACAGGATTGCTGATGCTTTTATGGAGCCCGAGCGGGCGATCACTGAGGCAGACGTGCTTGCGACTCGGCTGTTTGCCAGCAAAGTAATAGAGGCTGGCGTGGCAGCCAACGATCGCATGGAGATTTGCTTTGCCCAGCGACTGCCTGCAGTCCACACCAGCTGTGTGCCGATGGAACCGTCGATTGGCATGTTTATCGGCGGCGACTTTGAGTCTGATGTTTTGTCGCTATCTGCCCTTGATGTGGCTGTTGCCGGTGGGGTCGACGCGACGAAGGCGAGGGAGGCCTTGTTGTATGTCAGTCCGTGGCAGGGACCGAGCTGCGAGGCGACGGACGCGCTATACACACATCTGCTGATGGAGGGCGGTGGGCGGATCAGGTTCACGGCCAGCGGGACATTCGACCCCGCGGCGCGGCTCATTTCGCACATGAATACGTGTCCATCGTCTGCGCCGAGCCTGGCGACCGATTCGCTTAATGCGAATGCAGTTCGTCAGCTTGCACCGTATATTCCGCAATTGCTTGCCATGCTCTGCTACAACGGTACGAAGGGCGCATCGAGATGCATGGCTAGCGACAGTGCGCTTGCGATTCTCAGTCTCATGGCGGCTAGTGCAGCGGATCTTGTCCTGTTCCACGCAGTTGTGGCGAGCAGATCGCTCCCGGCGTCGTCAAGAGGCAGTGGACGGGCCGGCCAGTTGCTACGGCTGTTTGACGCGCAGATGGTAGCTGATACGTGCGCGTTCTTGGAGTTCTCGGGCAGCATTGCAGCGCCGCCGCAGGAGCAGCTGAGGTGGATCTGCGTCAAGGCCAAGGCGGCGCACGATAGGGCGATGGCAGCGTACCAGAAAGGCAGGCTTGTCAATGCGACGGATGGGGGTATGGCGGCGTTCTCGGCGCCGCTGAAGCCGGCTCTCGCGATGCTCGGGGAGTATGCGGACGGCCGGGCGCCCCAGTCGCAGGCAGAGCTGGAGTTTACTGGCAAGGTGTCTGCGCTTACACGTATGCTTGTGTGGCTGGAGAACCGCGATGACCATTGTGCGACGGAGAGCGACCTGCCGCGGTTGGTGGAGGAAATATGGACGGTTGTGTTCTCAACGATTGAACCTGCGAGTCCAATGACAGTCGGGTACTTTAGCCCCCGGTTCACAGAGTTTACGGCAGCTGTTCCGATCCCCGTGCTCACGGACCCGACGGAGCCGTTGTACTTTGAGCGGGTGAGCGAGAGCCTGCGCGTCATACGGTCGAAGACCAGCCCGAAGCTGCTGTCATTTGGGCTGCGATCGGGGGATGGGGCGGTGGCAGTCAAAAAGTACATTCTCAAGGGCAACGAGGACCTGCGGACGGACGAGTGCGTGATGCAGACATTCGTCCGGCTCAACCGCGTTGTTGGGGCCAGGCCGTCGGAGGGTATGACACAGCTGGTGGTGTACAACGTGGTGCCCATTAACGTGTATGGTGGGCTTATCGAGGTTGTGGAGGACGCACCGTCGCTGGCGCATATCTACGACCAGCTCATGGCGACACCCGGTAGTTTCCAGAAAACGTACATGAGCCATGCCCAGGTTGTGCTCAAGGCTGGGGGCATGGCGGGCAACGAGCCGCTTGCGAAATGGCCAGCGGGTGTGGCCCGACAGGTGTATGACTCGCTGCTGAGGGAGGCGCCCAGGGACTTGCTGCACCGGCATATTTCGAAGATTGCGGCGAGCCCGTCGGGGCTGTACTTGGTGCTGCGGAGCTTGGTCAAGTCGATTGGGATGGCGTCGGTGACGGGGTATGTGCTGGGGGTGGGGGACCGGCACCTGGGCAACATGCTCGTGTGTAGCAGCGGGCGGCTGGTGAACATCGACTTCAACGTATGTTTTGACTTTGGCGGGGCGTCGAACGTCCCCGAGCAGGTGCCGTTCCGCATGTCGCCGATTCTGGAGTATGTGTGCGGGTCGCCTCCTCCTCCCGCAGATGACAGCATGGCTGCGGGGCAACTGCGGCCGTTTGGGCTGTCGCGGGTGTTTGAGCGGTCGGCGGTGTCTGCGCTGCTGTTTGCGCGCATGGATCGGAGCACGCTGGTGGCGGGGATTGCGCGGCGGGCGGAGTTCCGGCCGTTCATGGAGTGGACGAGCAGGGAGCAGGCGTGGCTGCGGGACCGCAGCATCGGCGACCGCGGCCCGGTGTTCGGGGCTGGGCCGCTGCTGATGCCGCGGAGCATGCCATTGGCTGCGGCGGCGCTATGGAGCCAGGCTCACGCTGTTAGTGCCGAGGACTTTGTGCGCGGCACGGGGCTGTGCCCACCCCGGGCGTTCTGGCCGCGGTCGTCGTCGGCGGGCGAGCCGTGTGTGACGGAGATCCCCTATGGGTGGCGCATTGCGCAGGGCGCCGTGGCTCGCGTCGACGCGCGGCTCGACTACCGGGGCATGGGGCAGATGAGCCGGGCGCAGCTCGTCGGGGAGCAGTTCCGCATTGCGTGGGACACAGCGACGTCCCGCGAGCATCTGTCGAGGATGTACATGGGGTGGGCTGCCTGGGTGTAGTAGGATATGTTATATTCAAGTGGACTGAGTACATTGCTTATATATATTTTTATTAGGATTCAGGTGGTAGTTAGCGGCGCTGGTTGGGTGGTGGGCGTGGGCGGCCTTGGTGGGCACCGCCGCGGTGCATGGGGTTGAATCGTGCGGGCGGGCGGTTGCGGTGGTCCATGTTGCGCATGGGGCCGGCGTTGGCGTATGGGTGGTGGAGGTGTGGCGGCGGCGGCGGGGGAGCCCCGTTGGGCGGGGGGCGGTTCATGGCGTGCATATGCGGTGGCGGTGGCGGCATCAGCGGGGCGCGCTGCTGGGATGCGCCCGAAAGGCCGGGCAGCTTGGACAGGCCGGGCATGGCGGGCATCTGCCTGTTGGCGTCGCCCAGGCCCGGGAGGAGGCCGGGCGCTTGATCCATTTTGATCTTGGCCAGCATGCGGCTGATCTCCGCTGACTGCAGGCCCGGCAGGGCGCCCGGCACGGTTGCGTCGTCGTGGGGGGCGTGGGCGATGACGTCGGGCACCTGGTCCTTTGCGTGGGCGGCCAGGCGGCGGGCGGCGGTTCGGTTGGGCGGCTCGCCGAAGATGCGCTCGTCGACGTCGCAGCCGGCCAGCTCGGTGGGGAGGAGCTCGGCGGGGCGCGGGCGGCACCAGAACTTTGTGGTGTGGTCGTTGCTGCCCGAGGCCAGCACGTGGCCCATGGGGTGCCATGCGAGGGACCAGATCTGCGACATGTGGGCGCCCTCGACCTCGGCCTTGAGGGCGGCGTCGTCGGTGGTCCAGAACTGGATCGAGCCGTCGGTGGCGGTGCGCTTCTGGTCGCAGAGGCTGGCGCCCGAGGCGAACAGCGTCTCGTGGACGGGGTGCCAGGCGACGGAGTGCACTTCGCGGCGGGCGGCGTATGAGATGACTTCTTCTTTGAGGTTGCGGATGTCGAACAGCTTGACGCTGTGGTCGCTGCCCGCGCTCAGCAGCCACCGCCCGTTGGCGTTCCACTGCAGCTCCATGATCGAGTTGTTGTGCCGCCGCACGCTTGCTAGGCACTTGCCCGACCGCGGATCCCACGTCTTCAGCACGTTGTCCTTGCCTCCCGACGCCACCAGCCCCAGGTGCGGGTGCCATGCCACCGTACGCACCTCCCATGTGTGCCCGCTTAGCACCTGCTCTTGCCCCCGGATGAAGTCCCAGATCTTGAGCTCTTGGTCGTCCGACGCGCTGGCGAATTTCGTGTCCGTGGGGCAGAAGCTACAAAAAAAAACACAAATGTTAGCTTTGTGTGTGTTTACATGATAGATAACAACATCAATATTTCGCCTTTCTTTACCTTAGCCCGTGGATCCCCAGTTTGTGTCCCACGAACATCTTGACGTTGTTCATGTTCGGCTGCCAGTACTTGATGATCCCGCCTTGGTCGCCGCTGATCATCCACTGCGCGTTGTGGCTCCACTCCATCGACCGAATAGCGCTGTCATGTGCCTACAAAAAAAATAGCAATATTTACACCATATTTATTTACTTGCCACGTAAATATAAAATACACAAAACATAACACCCATCTACACCATTTTTAAACTTACCTGCATAATAGTATCAAAGTTGAAGCTCAGCCCATTCCACAGCGTAAGCTCGCCCGTATACGACCCCGTCACCAGTCTGCGGCCGTCGGGCGTCCATTTAATAACATTAACAGGCGCCTTAATCTTATTCTGCGCCTGCTGCACATACCGCGTGGTTATCGACGTCTCGGGCTCCCCCGCCACAAACAACGGCGGCGCCACGTCCACCGTGTAGCTGGGGTCGCCCGGCAAGCCCTTCAGCGACATTTTGCCTCCGCTCGCCCGCTGCTCCAGCCCCCGCAGCGTCGCGCCGTAGTAGTCGATTGTCCGCCGCTGCAGCTGCCGCTTGGGCGCCTGCGCGCCATCTGGGTTGCCGAACTGGTGCGGCCGGTACATCGCCTGGTGGGGGGTTTGGAACCGCGGCTGGAACTGCTGCTGGCCGTACATCGGCCGCTGCTGTTGCTGGTTGTACATAGGCCGCTGCTGCTGTCCGCTGTAGGGCCGTTGCTGGTTGGATGCGTAGTTTCCGGGAGGGCCGCCTTGCATATAGGGCCGCCCTTGGTGGCCGGGCATAGGAGGCCGTGGCGGGTAACCATTTCCTCCCGGCGGTGGTGGCGGTGGTGGAGGCGGCGACTGACCTGACATGAGTAGATGGAGATAAAGGCTAAGTACAAAAAAAGAAATAATAAAGAGGAAATTGTAAAAATGTAGAGAGGTGAAATTTCTCGTCTTTTAAAGATTTAAAAATGCGCACAAAGCCACGTAATCCGTGTAATCTTTATCCGATCAGGACCAAAGAATGCTCAAGGGGTGTGAGCTGTCACGTCTTTTTTTTTATTGTCAGTATTTTTTTTATAGATTTATTATTTGTAGTTTGCAAACGATGACCTCGTTAAGCGCCGTAGTAAGAAGGAAAGAGGGGGCTTGAAAAATATAAATTGTTGCAAATAAAACTACAAATGAAATGAAAAAAAGGTATGCTAATTATCTTCGCTTGTTACTCCTGGGTCTGCCTAGCCCCGCTTGTCAGTTACTCCGAAGGCACACTTTGCGGGCGTTCCCGCGCTTTTGTGGCCCCTCACCGTAGTCCGTCCAAAAAGAATAATCGCTGCTTACAGACTGTGGAGAGTGTGGTTAGAGACCGGGTCTAAGCACTCGCAAGAACCATTGACTGACGCACCGTGCTTCTGTCAGAAACCGCTATTGCAGTTTTTAGCGCGAGACCGAACTAGAAGCCGTAATACGGGTTGAAGTCTGTGCCCGACCTTGAGCTTTCAGCATGGTCGAACCCACCGGTCGATCCGAGGTTAGCTGTCGAGTTTGAGCCCGGAATAGTTGTTAGGCCGGGAATCGGGTTGCTGTTGTTAGCGTGGTCGAACTCGTTAGTCCATCCACGAACTGGCCTCGCGCTAGAGATGGGAATTGAATTGGAGCCGGTACCCGAGTCGAAACCGCCAGTTGATCCAAGACTCGCAGCTGGATTGTAGCCATTGGGGTCGACCTCCATATAATGTCGCTCGAGGAGGTTGCCCTGCTCGCCATCCGTATTAGGGAAGTTACCAAGGCTGAACCCGTTGGTTGATTCGAGGCTCGCGACTGGATTGCTGCCATTGGAGTCGACCTCCATATCACGTCGCTCGAGGAGGCTGCCCTGCCCGCCATTCGTACTTCTCGCAGTACCGAATAGGCTGAATGACCTGTTGCCATTAACTCTGGTTGGGCGACGAGCATGTATGTTGACCAGTCGCTTAGTGCCACGCTGCCCAGTTACTTTGCCCAACGTAAACACTGGAGTAGTGCCGGTGAACGATGCAGAGGTTCCAGTGCCGCCGGCACCGAAACTCAAACCAGGACTGGGTTGCCCCGTTGGCCACCCTACTTGCTGCGTGTTGGCTAGCGCGCTGTTGGTAGAACTAGCGCCCTGTCCAGCAGGACGCTTATCGTTCATTACACCAGCATTTGGCACAACGGGCTGTTTGCCGCCAGCATTGTTGCCATCTAGACGCTTCTGGTCGACGCCGCTAGGGCCCTGTCCGGTAGGACGCTTATCGCTAGCCGCACTAGAGCTCGGGGCGGAGAACTGCTCGCCACCGGGGCTGCTGCCAACCAAGCCGCCATGGTGCTTCTTGTTGGTAACGCCCGTAACCGGGCTTTTACGACGCTTGCTGCCAACCAAACTGGAACTCGACACAGTTGACTGTTCGCCGCCAGTGCTCTGACTCGCGGGATGTTCACTGTTGCTCCGATTAGCGAACAAGCGGTCCAACCTCTTTCTGCGGGCACTGCGCGTCGGCTTTTTGTATCGCTTGGCCAGATGGGTCTCCAAGCGGTGGGTACGGAGTGCGGCGAGCGAACGATACCGTCCCTTGGAACGCTGCAACGAGGGGAATTCAGGCTTGTGTCTGACTGGCTGATAATAGCGGGCAATGCCAGCAAGACCCCTGCCCAAGCATATACCGCGCCTCTTCTCAACGTGTGCAGAGTCCTCTTGGCTAACAATAGCCACGCAGGTGGGCTTATCGTGGTAGAGAGTGCGCCCCGACTTTCCTGCTAGGATGCTGTTGGCGCTCAGACAGTCAGATAGCAGCACCTTGATCGCTGGGCAATCCATATATATAAAGTGCGGTCTTTTGGGCTCAATACTCGCGATATTGCCGCTCGAACTGGGGTTGGCGGTGCGTGGCGAAAGTCCGCCTTTGAGCTTATCATCGGTATGCTCAGCCTGAAGCTGGCCAGGTCTCGGAGTCAACACTGGCGAGTCAATGCTTGCCGTATCGTGCTTATCATCGGCGGGCGGAATGTCGAAACGAACCGTCTTGCGTGGTGCGCGGGCAGTGTCCTTGATATCCATATCAGTCCTGGAATGTGACTTGAGAATCCAAACCCGAGGAGGCGGGAGGCTGGCAGACTCAGAACACTGATTCAAGGCGTCCTCGCAAGGGCGGCGTCTTGCGAAGGCGGGCTGCCTGCCCCTGGCATTGGATGTGTTGTAGGACTTGCTCGTCCTGACTCTCCTGTTGGGCGTGTATAACCCGATGGCCACGAGGCTGCTGCGTGGTGCAGACGTGACATCGCTCGGTTTAGGGGCGCCGCCTCTCCCAAAGCTTGTGTTATCATTATTGCGCAGTACGTCGGTCTTATCCGCCGCGATAGGCGGGTTATCGGAGTCGCTTCCCCAAGCGAGCGCTCCATCTGAAGAACCACCAGACCCTGTCCACACGTCATCAGCTTCGCTCGCCGCCAACTCATTGACGACAGTGTCCTGCGGGTATAAGTTGGTCAATACGTACATGGGTAAATGGAGGTAAAAGCTCGAGTATGTTTTTGTCGCCACTGTGTAGATTCCGTCGATAGGGCAATCGCCACCCCCTGGAACATCGTGGAAGAGCCAGTGGATAAAACGCCGAGCCCAGAAGCTACCAGGAAGTACGTAGCTAAGGATCCATTCTAAGGAAGTGCGATAGTCTTCAGTGATGAGATCGTAACCAGCGAAGCAACCATGTTCGAACTCGGCGTATTTGAGGCAAGCCCGGTATTGGAACCGATTGGCGCAGATGCTGCGGGGCAGTAGCCACCAGAGCGCGCGTTCAAACAAGGGATTCTCAATGGAATCGAGGCAATCGTACCAGTAAGCAAGCGTGTGGGCATCGGTGAATTCTAGTGGGTGATACGACAGTGGCTTCATCTCACTCCAGACCCACGACAAAAGCACGATAAGGCAAATGATGCTGATATGTGCGCTGATGTGCCCGGCACACATGTACAGCATGAAGAAAAGAAGGAAAAAGGCAACAAACATTGTGAATTCAAGCAAGTATGCAAAAAATGAGTAGAGAAAAAAGGAGCAAGAAAAGAAAAAGTGAGTGCAGTTCCTAAGTACTCGTCATATGCTGCAGGTCCGGACATATCCCCCCTCACATTACCGCTGGTATGACGGGCGGCCTTATGCATGCAAGTCATGATGAGCTGAGCAGACAAAATCAAATTAATAGTCTCCTTTAGTCGCCAAGGTGGTATTCCGATTTACACTGCTTTCTGGCAATCCTCTCCTGCATAAACTCCTTGAAGTAGACACCTAGGCATCATGTAGACCGCTTTAAAAATAAAGACAATTCAAGAAGAGCTAGCTAAAAAGGCGAGACGTACAATGAGACTCAGAAGAAATTAATCAGCAAATTAGCTCACTTTTGTATGTGTCGCACACTACAATCAAGATAATATCGTAAAGCCTGCGTTCAAAGTAGTGTGACACATTTGTTAGCCGGGAGACTCAGGAAGACAATTTACTTGAGCCATTACTTGAACGTGAGAAAAGAAACAAATCGTGACCATCTTCAGTTCTCCGAAAAGTTCGGCATGATATCGCTTGCTGCTATATCTAATTTTATAGTGTAATTGCAACGTGTCAATGAGTTCACATGTAGTCAGAGGATTACTGCTGCCAATGGTGAGCCATACATGACGTTCAGCTGCTACCCAGCTGCTATTCACCTGCCTGGCAAAAAGAAAAAGTCGTGAGTGGAAGTACCAGTAAAGTCTTGCCGCAGCACTCCCAGTCAACGCTCGCTCCTACATCGTCGCATCACCTGGCTGCTTTTGTTTGTCCTTTGAAGGCAGGTGGTCAATCGATTTGCTTTGAAAAGCTTTGAAAGAAATATTTTCAGATGACTCAATCCCTCAGATTCGTTGCTATCTTCAAACTAAACACGGAATCTGTGTCTGCCAAGACTGTGAGGAGACTCAAGCAGGATATTTAAGCCTCACCCCTAGCGACCATTTCACTCTTACCTTTCCTTTTTCTTCATTCTCCACCCTTTAAGCCATCATTTTCTATTACTATTACCATGTACTTGGATCCGTATCCTGACCTCTACGTATTCGACGATATAGACAAAGCCAATGAATTTGGAAAATACGACATACGCTGTCTAGTTTTCGCAGCAAATGAAGACCAAGGGTTGCCATTTGCATATGGATTTCTAGTAGAAACAGGTATTGAGACTGGGTTTGTGCGTGCTCAAACAAGCCTAATGCGCAAGTTGCGCAGCATTATATTAGAAGATAGGGAAGTATATGTAGTATACATGGAGTATGGTAAAGTTATCAATCTGCTACCCAACAAAGTATTAAAGGGAATAGAAAAGGCTAACAAACACTGTTCACACATTCCAGATATCATATGCGCGTCAACAGACTATGCAAAGTACTATAGGTTTATGTTGGGCGTAGTACGTGTTAACCGCGAAACAACTGTAGAGAAAGATGATGAGGTTGTCGAAGAGGCAACTTTTGACGAGAATAAAGAATGATTGTGTAGAGGATACGGGCGCATACAGCCTTTGTTTATCGTTTTCTAACCATTTTCAATTAAAAATACATTTGCAAATCTTAGAAATAGCGTTGCCACACGTGCTTCTACCTTGCGTATCTTGATTCAGAGCCAGTTGAATCATGCCAGTAGATGCCTTGCTCGCAGCGTTGACCAACAACATTTTCTTTCAAACGGCATGTCAGCTGAACATATTTGTTTGTCTTCTTTGCAAAATGGCAAAAGCGTTTGTCTCTTTGAAAGAATTTCCATAAAAGGCAATTGTACTTTCCTCGCAGAATTGGACAACAACATTTTCTTTCAAGCGACATGTCAGCTGGACAGATTTGTTTATATCCTTAGCAGAATGTTAAAAGAGGTATGTTTCTTTGAAAGAATTTCCAAAAATGGCAATTGTGCTTTGCCAAATGTTGGACCAAAGAAGTCTGCTTTGCGCTTAGTTCAAAGAATGTACAACATTGCCATGTGCTGCTCTAATGTTGAAGATGTACACCAGAAGTTGGTGTGTTTATGGTATATAACATCTCCCATCTGGCCTTTCTCATCCTACAATTTTCAGCATCAACACTCTTATCCACTGTTCTCTTTCACATTTACACTTGCTTATTGCTCACTTCACACTCTTTCAAATTTCTCAGCATTTTAACATACTCATGAATTATAACGTTATTGGAATCAGTACTTGGGACAGTTACAAGTTTTTTATTGAGAGTGGAAGAGGATTTATTTTATTCTCTAAAATGCCCATGATCGGCTATCCTTTGGCGCAAGAACTTTACAAATCCACTAGGCTAAGCACGGCTATTGTAGACCTAAATAGGCAAAACTTTATTCACCCAAACAATATGCACTTAGTCCAAGATCATTCTGTATTTGTAGTATTCTATGAAAATGGGGCTATTAGCAGAGTAGTGCCGGAGCCGTACTTTTCTTGTATGAAGAAAGTCTATGAAGCATGTGGAAGAAATCCAGACGATTCATCTTTCAAGAACAGGTGCTTTGTTGACCACATTTTATCGCCCACTAATGCAAATAGCCTCACATTTTATCTTTGAGACTGTCGCCTGCAACATATTTTCAGACAATGTGCGACTCAGGGTGTGCGACCCTACGTTGCTGAGCACATGTAGTAGTACCGCATTTCTGGTTAGCATGGCGGCCACCCGAGCAGCTACATGCAACACTGGCGCTGTCCGGCTACCCCTCTAGCGAAAGGACGCAAACGGCTATATAGACAACAGCCGTATGTCAAGATAACATATTATGACCACCTCCACTAGATATACGCTGTATTAATATAGTTTATTTTTGTTTTAAACTCGCTCAACTCACTCGTTTAACATGACCATTGTGAACTCTTTCTCGTAGCAAACTTTGTACATCTGAAGTGTTTTTAAATAAGAATAATATAATATATTAAGAAATGTTGTAAAGAAAGCGATATACATATGCTTTGCTCACAGCGTTGACCAACATCATTTTAGTCCGGGCGACAAGAAAGCCAAACACGTGTGTTTGTTTCCATAGCAAAATGGCTAAAGAGTTTGCCTCTTTGAAAGATTTCCATAAAAGGCAATTGTACTCTCCTCACAGCATTGACCAACAGCATTTTTGTTCAAGCGACATGAGATCTAAACACGTGTGTTTGTTTCCGTAGAAATATGGTAAAAGAGTTCGTCTCTTTGACAGAATTTCCAAAAAGGCAATTGTGCTTTGCCAAATGATGGACCAAAGAAGTCTGCTTTGCGCTTAGTTCAAAGAATGTACAGCGATGCCATGTGCTGCTCTAATGTTGAAGATGTACATCAGAAGTTGGCGTGTTTATGGTATATATCATCTCCCATCTGGCCTCTCTCATCCTACAATTTTCAGCATTGGCTCTCTCATACACTATTCTCTTGAACATTCACACTTCCTCTACAGTTTACCATGGTCGGGTCAAGTAGTGTCTCAATAATTGAAAAACAGGGCGATTACAAAAAATTTAAGGATAGTGAATGTGGGTTTATTGTATTCACAAAAAGTCCCAAGTTCGGGAGGGATTTGGCGCAAGAAATCCATGTGAGGTTCGAGATAGACACTGCTATAGTAGATCTGAACAAACAATCATTTATTCCCAATGATAAATTATCATTGCTTGAAGATCTGATGTTTGTAGTATTCTATGAAAATGGAACAATCACCAAAGTGCAGGAGTCGTACATGGCTGGGTTGTATAAAATCTATTTCAAATTTGACAAAGGGGCACACATAGCATCTACCATTTCAAATGCTATTCTCTACGCATCATTTGTTGACGACATTTTATCACACATCTAGCTCTAAAAAATTTTACACTTACTTTTAAAGGGACCATTATGAGCGCTTTCTCGTAGAAAGCTTTATACAGCCCAGGCGTTTTCAAATAAAAAGCGAATAAATTAGGATAAAGTTGAGAAAAGATGTACATAAAACATATTCCACATTCAAAGAATGTAGAAGAAAAACTTATAGTCTATGGTGAGTACGTCCGAGGCTGTACTTCGGGAGCAATGGAAAACTCGTCATCATAGTACGAGTTGCTGCCATCACCGCCGCTACCCTGCTTGACGCTCTGTGGACTAGCTGAGGAATGGACAGCCACCTTTTCGTCACTTGGGTGTGGCAAATAATCCCACTTTTCACCATCATTGTGGCTAGGCGAGATAGACTTTGTCCGCCGCGGTGAAGGCGAGCGCGAATTTGAGTAATGCCGGGGCTGGCTCCTCTGGCCATCATCTTCGCCGCTTTGCCAGTCTTCGCCGCCTTCCTTTACCTGTTCATCATAGCCGTCGTTGTAACGACCACGCGTATGAGGCGGTGGTGAGCCTCTGTCGTGCTGCTGGTCGTGGCCATCGGGACTAAATCCGTTGCCACTGGAGGTCTCGTGTTCCGCATAAGCCCCACGTATGTTCATGTGAGACCCGTGGTTCCTGCCATCGCCCTGCACCCTGCCCCTAAAGCCGCGCTCCCTATATCCGCCACGGGCATACGGTCCATTGTTGCGGTCATATGGCCTTGGCGGGCCTTGGGTAGCTGGGTAGGGACGCGTACGTGCTGGCCCTGTTGGTGGCCTGCGATCGGCGTTGGCACCATTCCAGCGTGGGCCTCCCGGATATGTACCATTGCTGCGGGGCACTGAGCGCTGGGGGGCGCCGTTTCCAAACTGACGGGGATCATGAGGATAGCGCGCGTTTGGTCTTTTATCCGACGCATAGTTGTCCCTGTAATCTGGCTTGTCGGCCGATGGATGGGGCTTGCCATTTGCATACTGCCTGCCCTCGCTACTTCCTCCGCGAGACATTGGTGGTGGTGGCGACATGGGCGAGACGTCAACGCTAATATCGTCATCAAAGAGGGGGCGCAGGTGAGGTGGAATCTTGGAGTCAAAGTGAACCTCGATCCTCTCGCCGCGTATAAGAGAGTGCTGCATGTTGCTGCGTGCGGTAGTGGCATTCATAGAGGCCTCGAACTCGATAAACGCATATCTACATACCCAACATGAATCAATAGGAAAATCATACATAATCATTTAGATATATGTTGGGGTAGACATCGCTGCAATGTATATCATGAATCCACTGTAGCAGTGTAGTGAACTTACGGGAACTCATTTGGGCCGCTCGCAACTGGCATCTTGGTTCCGACAATCCTTCCAAATCTACATGTATATCAAGAGAGCAAGGTTGGAGTACACCAGGCGATAGCCATTGTAATTAGAAACTGAAAGAAATCATCATCATCATGGTATCGAGGTAGATAGGCAGCAGTGCTTGACCTTCTTTAGCGCACAAATGAAACATACTCTTCAAATTTGGTGGTTAGCTCACCGTGCCGCACTGCAGCGGGGAATCCGGTAACGTAAAGCACTCGAGAGAAGCCGCTCTTCATTGTCTAGTCTTGTAGAAGCTTGTTGGTGTGCAGAGTATCAAATCCGTAGAGGAGTGGAAAAAGGTATCGGAGGAGTACGCTTGAATATCAGATGCAAAGTGTATGGATATTGGTGCGCCGCAGTTACAGTCGAGATGAAGATATCAGGCGCTAATGAGGGTGCTGTGGATAGTGCGGTAGAGATGCAAAGATGTCAGTAAATGCAGAAATGTGGATGATAGTGAAGTAAATGAAGCAAGGGTTCAGTAGCGCCGAGATTCCTCTATTTAACCCAAAGGACCATCTGGGCTGCGCGCCATGGCGGAGGATAGGTGAATCCCTTTCTCCCTCGACTTCCAGGGTGTAAGCAAAGGGGAATCCAAAAAGAAGTCTCGCAATCTGCCCTCCCCTTTGCTGCTAAGCACTAAAAAGGATGTCTTTAGCTTCTTTCAAGCGCAAGCCGACTGGCTTAGCAGAAAAGGAAAAAAATACAGAATTCAAAGGCAGCTTGTGCATCTTTGTCAAAAGAAGAGAGAGCTTAGTGCTTTCCATGCCCCCTCTATCACTCACTCGGCCATAAGTTTATGCTAGCGGTTTAGTGAGCGGGAGCGACGTTCGCAGCGGAGAAAATAAAAAGTAGCGAAAAAGTACTTGTTTCTTTTTAACCCGAATATTTTTTTGTGCAAAGAGACTGCTTTTAGGTGGGCATCTTTTGTAGCTACCTTCCAGACACTTTGTACTATGTTTCGAGTGAAAGCAGCCTTCCAGCAGACTGCAAGTCTCCTGGCGCCATGCCGCCCGTCGTCCGCACTCCTCGCTGCCAGGCACCGCCCCCTACTGCAGAAGCGCCTGTTTACTGACGAGCGCCCTGCCGTTGGTGGGCGTGTGTTTGAGACCACGGCTGCTGAGTTCGACAAGGACGTCTTAAACTCTGACGTTCCAACCATCGTCGACTTTTACGCTGAATGGTGCCAGCCCTGCAAAATGCTCGGGCCGCTTATCTCCAAGGCGGTGGAGAAGGACGGGCGCGTAAACTTGGCCAAGATCAATGTCGATGAAAACCTCGAACTGGCTGGCGACTACAAAATCAGCTCGTTGCCAACCGTCATGGCTTTCCGCGATGGCGAGCCCGTTGCGGCGTTTATTGGCATGAGGCCACCTGCTGCCATTAGCGAGTTTGTCAAAGACATTGCCGAGGGAACGGAGGTGGGCAGTGCTGGCCGGTCAGCGTAACAGTCGGAAGGTCGGCGTCGACATGTTAAAACACCAATCGCCTGTTTCATATGTTTACCAAAAAATAGTTACGTATCCTTTATTAAGAAATAATCGTGCTAAGCAGTGTTGCGCTTCTCGTCGTAGAACCGGCCCAGTGCGCCCTTCTCCGACTCTGGAATCTTTCTGCGCTTAGCCTCAGACTCTAGCTTCTTCTTCTCGGCGTGCTCGATTTCATTGAGCTTCTTCAAGTCCATGATATTGTTCAGCCGCTTGCGCGCGAAGCGCTTTGCCGTCGAGTTTCTTCCCTTCATCTTGTTCTTGACCTCGTTGTCCAAGTACTTGCCATCCGCCTTGTCCTTGGCGTACTGGTCGCGCTTGCTTTCCAGCAATTCGAGCTGACGCTGGTCGCGGGAACGGGGATCCAAGCGGCCAATGAAGGTGGGATCCAGCTGGATAGTTTCGGGCGCCAGTTTGTCCAGCAACTGCTTGACTTCGGCCTCCTGGCGCTGCTTGGTGGTTTCAAAGGGATTGGCCACATAGGCGTCAAAGTTGGGCTCACCGGCACCAGGGATAACAATAGACGAGAGCCCGGAGCTGTGGCCGTACCCAAGCACGTCGTCGTAGGGAACGAAGCGCACATCACTGACTGTCGTGGATGGCAACAGGCGCTTCATGTACGGCGCATCGACCTTGGCCACCAATGCGTCCTTCCACACGGTGACGTTGGCGCCCCAACCGGCAGCCAGCAGTCCGCGCTGACTGATATCGAGGGACTGTGCCGGACGCATAGTCGAGTACTCATGCAGCGCCTTGAAATTGCGAATATCCCAGACCTTGAGGCTGCCGTCGAGGCCGCTAGTCGCCATATATGTGCCGCTGCGGTCAATGGCCATGGCCTGCACGGGACCCTTGTGGCAGAGCATCTTGGCCAGGGGCTGTGACTGACGTGGCGACCACATAGTGACAATTCCATTACCATGGCCCATGTGTACGACTGCATTGTAGGGGTTGACCTTGAGTACATGGTTCGGGCCGTACCCAGGCTTGTGCTCGCCAATGATCCGTCCCTCGGTTACGTCCTGGTACATGAGGCGTCCAGTCATGCCTGTCGACGCCAATAGAAAGTGGAAGGGCAAAAAGCCCAATGCGGTGGGCTCGACATGTTTCTGCAGGCAGTGGACTTCGGCACCCGAATGGTCGTAGATGTAAGCGTACTTTTTCTGCGCAACGGCAAACAGATTCTCGTTATGCAGCCAGCATACGTCCCGGATAGTCTCGCGGACGTGGAATTCGGCACCTAGCTTGCCACTACGCCAGTCCATGGTAGCCAGATGGCCCTTACGCCCACCGAGCAAAAGGTGGCGGCCATTGGTAGTATAGTCCATGACATAGGGGCCGAACTCCTCGAGTTTGAGATCAAAGATCTTGGCCCTGGTGTTGATATCCAGGCTGTCGGCCAACTGGTCCTGAGTAACCTTGTAGGTACGCTCCATCTCGCCTTCGGCCTCTAGGTAGCCGGCCTGCTCGGTCAAGAGCATCTCGCTGCGCGCCGCGTCGAGAATGGCAATCTCGCGACGTCTCTTCTCATGCTCGATTTTGGGCTGGGCCTTTTTGCTACGCACCTTTATTGCCGCAGGCTTGTCGTCGTCGCCCATGGTGGGCTTTAGTCCACGCTGGTACTTTTCGGACTTTGCCAGGATCTCCTTTTCGATTGCGTCGAGCTCCCTCTTCTTCTTCTTGTTGTCTACGTCCTTGTTGGAGCGTTTCTTGTTGTCCCGCTGTTTGGACTTTTTAGCAGCTGGTGTGCGGTCTGACTTTGCCGGTGCGTCGCGGAGTGTCCGTGGTGCACGCTCGCTGTCGCTATCCTCTGCATTGTTGACATGGTCCTTGTCTGCCTGTCTGGCTGTGTGAGAGACATTGCCCTTGGCAAACGACCCGCCCTCCGCCTCCGACCGAAGGGATAGTTTATCTGTGGCCGACATGATACAAAAAAAGTATATAGAATATCTCGAAATGTATACGAAGAGAGGCAAGCACGCTCATGCAAGAGCTTGAACACTGACTAAATTTTTTTTTTTGCAAAGTTTGGATCGACTCGGCTCAATCAGAGTTCAGAGCCGATTTGACATTCACTTCCTATGTAGTTCAAATTGGCTGCATTCGCAATTCTTCGTCGTCTTCATGTCTTCATCGACTAAATTTATTGCTCTAACAGTATTTGGATGCTCATTGGCATTAGTGTATCTCTACAGAACGCGAATGGATGCTAAGGACCAGCAGCCTGGATTAGGCACCGTCGCTGAGGGTTCAGAGCGGAAAACTAGTAATGCCGGTCGCGGACGAGGAGGAGGGCGAGGAGCAGGACGGCACAGTGTAGGGAACAGTGGTCGGCCGCCAGTCGATCCCAGTAGAACTGCCGGCGGCGCTGTGGGAGACGAGGGTGCGCCTCGAAGCAATCGGCGGAAGACGGCTAGACCACCGCCACCAACACCGCCACCGCAGACGCCGTTGTCAGCCCCAGTATCCAGGGGTAATAGCAGTACGGATCTTGGGTCAGCGGGCAAAAGGCCGCCACAGCAGCGTCCACCGCCTCCTCCCCCTCACCCTCGAGGCGGTGGGCGGCCACCCAGACCAGTCACGCCCAAGAACAGACCCGTAAATTCTCCAGCCGCTTCCTCACCCGCTGGGTTGGTAGCTGGCAACCCAGTATCAGGCGGCGGAGGGGGACCCAGGCCATACCGCCCCCGCCCGCCTCGCCCAGTCAGGCCAATTCACAATGCAACTGCAGCCGGAAACGTACCAATGGTTTCCGATACTGCCACTATATCTGCTCCCAACATCAGCGCTGAGCATATCCGACCAGTCCGACCGATAAAGAATGCGCTGCCACCTCACCCTGCGCAGCCCAGACCTAGACCAAGACCCGATCCTTCTGTGGCGGCAGCTAATGCGCGAGTGCGGCCCAAGCACAAGCCTGTTGGGAAACCGGCGGCGGCGGCAGTTGCTGGTTCTGGTGCCACAACTACTACCGATATTCCTAGTTCTGCTACTCCAGCGACTATAGCTGCAGAAGATCTACCTGCTCCAGCGCCCATGCCCAAGACGCCACAGAGGACTCCAAACAAACCAATGCCCGGACCTAAGGAGAGCCCCAAGAAAAAAGTTCCGCAAGCCAACGGTAGCAAGGGCGTGGCTCCTCTGGCCAAGGCAGAGAACGGTACGCTGGACACGCCTACGCGAAATAACGACAAGGCGGCCGAGGTTGGCGATGCCGCGGGTCCTGCTCCACAGCCACGGCAAACCATGCAGCCAGTTCCGCCGCCTAAGCCTGTGGAGCGGAAGCCTGTTACCAAGGTGACCATCCGCTGGCTGCCGGTGGACCTTCCGGAACACGTGTTTTGGAGGTCGGTAGAGCCCGCACTGCCCTGGTTCGATCCGCATCATGTCGGCGCGGTTGTGCAGAAGGAGCGTGTAGTTCTTCGCGGGCTAAACTCTGACCTTGAGACGGTAGCAGCAAGTGTCGAGGCTACAGCCAGCTCAGAGTCAGAGGCCGCTCCTGAACAGGGATCGGCGCCCACAGATGATACTGGAGCCGAGTGCGATCCGCAGGCTCCTTTGGCAGCGGCTGATGACTTGCCGCCATCCTCCTTGGGCGCAACGACGACGGCAATGGTAGATGTCTACGAGAGCGACAACTTGGCTCGCCTGGATAGCGAGCCCTACTGGCGCGCATTTGTTCCCGGTAAGCAGCACCAGTCCCGAGCCAAGCCTGCCGACCCAGCCCGCGCGTACATTCTGTTTGCGACGCCAGCGGAAGTCGACCATTTCTACAGACACTATCACGGTCACGCATTTAGCAAAAATGGCACTTTGAGCAGGGCTGCCGTAGAGCTTTCGGCGTTCCAGCATGTGCCCTGGTCGGCTGGCACCAGTGCTGGCGATATGCTTTCCGGGACTATCGATGAAGACCCGGATTTTATTGCCTTCCTCGCTGTGGATCCCAATGCTATCGCGGACTTAGAGGCTACTGCTGGCGATGGTGTGGCGGCGGCAGGCGTCAAGCCGCTTGCTCATGTGTCGTATGCGGCGGCTGCGTCGGTAACTTCGGCCAATGGGGTATCTGATGGCGATGCGAAGGGGGCCAAGGAAACGACCACGCCTCTTATTGATTACTTGCGCGAACTCAAGGGCAAGGCCATGGGCGCTAGGTCTGTTAACAGGCCGCCTGCAAAAGGTGCTGCTCAGGGGAAATTTGCTGCCGCCGCGGCTTCCTCGTCTGCCAAGACCACCGCCTCTGCGCCGAGTAGGTCTGGAGATGTGACCCCGAAGAAACCTCGCCGCCGGAATCGCTAAAGATCGTCTGTATCGTGGCATTGCCTTGCGTGACAAGACTCGGGTGCGGCTTGCTGCTACTGCTGTCAGACAAGCCATGTTGACTTGTGGCCATTTCTCCGCCGCCATGCTATTGTCTTCTTTCAAGCGTGGCGAGTGCGTCACAATTGTCGCCTCTAAGATGTAGTGCTCAGCCATGCATGTCCCTTGCAAAGTGCCATGGGAATTGCTTTCATACAGTTTATGACGGTGCCTGCATCTTTGAACAAATATATACCTGGCGCATGCTGGCTTTTACATCCGTGCTGGTCCAGGTTTCATGTCTTCTATTTAGCTGTAACTACTGGAGTATCGTGTTCTAGGCCTCCCCACGATAGTTGATTTTCTATATCGTCCCCGCAGTTTTTTCTTTTTTTGCACGTTGAGTGATTGATGCCAGATACCTGGGCACGCGATATCTGGTGTTGCTCCCCGCCCCTCTCCATGTCTTGGAATATATTGCATGCTCTATAGCCATCTCCGCACATAGAACCTGCAACTGGCCGTGGCTTTCGACATCGCAAAGTCTCCTTTTTTTGCTGCTTTTTATTATATTCTGCATCACCTCATATCATTATCAATTGTTCTTGGTGGATAAATTATATACCTTAATTGTTACCTATCACTGGCGATCGCTGGATGTTACTATTCACTCACATTGCAGCGTTGCTGTGCGTCGCGTGTTGGGTCCAGTTGGTCGACGCGCGTCTGCGAACTGGGCAGCTTCGATCCAAGGAAGCGCTCGTCGCGGGCATATCCAGAGAATCAACAAGCCAATGTACATCCGATGCATACCTCAACACTACTCGGAATCCGCCCCCGATGCGGCTGAAAAAGCCAACGCTCTGCGACCCCGATGTGCGGCAATACTCTGGCTACTTAGATATGGACGATAAGCACATATTCTTCTGGTACTTTGGATCGCGTAAACGGCTCTCCTCTTCGTTCAACGCCACGACGGACAAAGTGCCCTTGGTGTTTTGGTTCTCGGGCGGGCCGGGCTGCAGCTCCCAGATAGCCAATTGGCAAGAGAACGGGCCGTGCAGCTACGTGCCTTCTTCGGCGTTTGACCGGGGAATGTCCGACGAGATGCGGAAGCTGTTGCCTCATGAGATTAAGAGAAACCCTAATGCGTGGAACAACGTCGCCGATATTGTTTTTATAGACCAGCCTGTGGGCACGGGGTTCTCGCATGGCCGGATACCGAATTCAACCGAGGGGGCTGCGGACACTGCTTGGCGCGTTATGCAGGGCATTTATGCGCTGTTGTTGTCCGACGCTAAAAAGAAGAAAGAGCATGATATCACCGATGTTCACATATTCGGTGAGTCCTACGCCGGTCGCTATATCCCCGTGTTCGCCGAGTACCTCCTGCATATGAACAAACATGTACTGGCGTCGTCCGAGCTTAGAGATCGCGGGTTCCTTGAGCTTCCATTGCAGGGTATTGGAATCGGCAATGGCATGTTCGATTACTCGGTGCAGACCCCATCGTACTATACTATCGGCTGCAATTCAACGTATCCAGCTCTTTTTAATCGTCCTCAGTGCGCGTACCTGAAAAGTCGGCTTATTCCGGGGTGCTCGGATCTGATTACCAAGTGCTATAGTGCGGGGGCGCCCCAGTCGAGTGCCCTGGGTATGAGAGCCGATGACTGCGTTCGACTACGGCCGGAGCGGTGGCGCACATCAAAGGAATGCGCAGCAGCTGACTCCTACTGCAGCGGCGCTTTGAACTGGACCACGATGGTTAGCACGTACGATATTCGGCCCAACGCACACCTGGTGCCGGACGACTACGTGGACTACCTGCGGAGCGAAGAGTTTATGAAGGCAGTGGGCGTCGATGAAGATATTGATTACGTCGAGTGTTCCGACGCGGTGTTTGACCGATTCTCCGCTACATCTGATGGAATATCCCGGTCGGCTATGTCCTCGCTGCAGTTTGTTCTCGGCAAGAACATACAGGTGTTGCTGTACAGCGGCGATGCGGACTTTATTTGCAACTGGTATGGCACATTGGCTGTGGCCAAGGCTTTGGAATGGCAGGGAAAGGCCGGATTTGCTGAGGCTAAACCTACTAATTGGTCGTGGCCAGCAACGACAGGCAGTAACATTGAGGCGGGCCAGTTCAAGTCTGTTGATAACCTCACGTTCTTGCGCGTGTATCAGGCGGGACATGAAGTACCTTATTACCAGCCACAGGCGTCGCTCTATATGTTGTCGCAGTTCCTTAAGAATAACAAACTTAGTTAGATTTATAATTTTACATCTTTGAATCAATCGCTAATTGATACCACTTGAATGTTTGTGCACCTTTGAAGTGTTTTAGATTTGCAAGGGCGCCTTGGTTTATCTCTGTGCCTAGGGCTACTCCACTCGTGCCCATACAACGAATGGCTTGTCTGATTTAAGGGGAGGAAAGCGGAATTCCGCCAAGCACTTTTATCTCACCACTTCCATCTTCAAGCAGTTGCAACTCTTTTCACGCGCTTTTTCTTCTTTCCGATTTTCTTGTATGATTGTTATTTACCCGTGTTAACTATTGTATAAAGCACTAATGAACTTTGTCCTTAGACGGCTCTCACAATGGATCCGTGCGCTACCTGGCAGGCCCGGCCACCGTGGAATATGGCTACCAACCTCACTATCCGACTATACTCGACGGATGCGCGGAGTACAGTGCTATCGCGCAGAGATAAAGCCCGCACCTCCGGTTCTCGCCTGGGCTTTATTCTCCGGCCTCACATCGTTTATCGGCATGTCCATATTGGGCATGATAACCAAATACGGGCCGGCTATTAAGGACCACCACCTACCGTTCGCCATTGCGCCTGCCGGAGCCTCCGCAGTACTCCTCTACGGCGTCCCGTCGGCACCTTTATCGCAGCCGCGAAACGTGTTCTTTGGCCATTTGATTGCTGCAATAACGGGTACGTTTATGAACCAGCTGTTCAAGAACACTCAAGACAGCCTGCACTGGTTGCCAGGTGCCTTGGCCGTAGGTATTTCGATTGCCTTGATGGGCATAACCAACTGCTATCACCCGCCGGCGGGTGCCACGGCGTATTTAGCAGGGTTCTACTCGTCAGATGCTGTGAGGGTCGGCTGGTGGTTTATGTTATACCCGATTATTCCCGTGGTCTTTGTCATGATATCGGTCGCTCTTCTGCTTAACAACTTGGCTCGCGTGTACCCAGTGTACTGGTTTACTGCTGTGCATATGACGCCGACGCCGAGCCCAGAGCAAAGTCCTCAAAAGGAGAGTGGTAGGGAATCCCGGAGATCCTCAGTTTCTAATGACGCAAGTGAAGTCGATAACCGTATTGACAACGAGGAAGACGCTGATTCGGCATGGATGACGGCACGTATACATGAGCTGGAGCACGAGCTGCATGAGCTGCGCGCAAAGCAAGGTCGTTATGAATCAGCACGCTCACAAATATCTCCCGCCAATGTTGTTTAACTGTTATTAAGCGTTTCCCCCCTAGAAATGAAGTATCACCCCTCTCCTCTGGTAACCCCTATGTCTAGATATATAGTATCGCCATAGTAGTATGTATTATTATTCGTATATTAGCACATCTAACATATGCGAACCTTAAAATCAGTGCAATGTTAACTGTATTTGATATGATAATTATTATCTCCGCTCCTTAATGGTGAGAGCTGCCAGCAGCGGCAGCAGCAGCAGCAGCAGCGCCATCTCTGTCATTAGCAAAATTAGCAGCACCAGAGGGGTTGGAAGCATTACCATTACATCTACACGATTTCTACTATGCTTACTCTCTCGTCAAGGCCCCACACATATTCACGAAACGCTGGTTAACGGTGTCTA
>JANBUP010000029.1:0-30835 GCA_027579525.1 Coemansia furcata | reverse complement strand
TCTAACCCCCTCTCTAACCCTCTCTAACCCTCTCTCTAACCTCTAACTCTCTAACCCCCTCTCTCTAACCCCCTCTCTAACCCTTCTCTAACCCTCTAACCTCTAACCCCCTCTCTAACTAACCTCTAACCCCCCTCTCTCTAACCCCCTCTCTAACCCTCTAACCCCTCTTCTAACCTCTAACCCTCTAACCCTCTAACCCCTCTCTAACCCCCTCTCTAACCCCCTCTCTAACCCCCTCTCTCTAACCCCCTCTCTAACCCCCTCTCTTCTAACCCCCTCTCTAACCCTCTAACCCCCTCTCTCTCTAACCCCTCTCTCTCTCCTTCTCTCCTAATCCTCTCTCTAACCCCCCTCTCTCTCTTCTAACCCCCCTCTCTCTAACCCCCCTCTCTCTCTTCTAACCCTCTCTCTCTAACCCTCTTCTAACCCTCTCTCTAACCCCTCTCTCTAACCCCCTCTCTCTCTAACCCCCCTCTCTCTATCCGATTTATTCGACTTCACCGTTTTTTCCCATTTTTCTGACTTGTCTTTTTTCCTGATCCAATTATTTTTCACCTGCCCCTCCCAGGTTTCGAACCCACAACCTACCCTTTAAAGGGCGGACTGCCTAACTCTTGTGCTAGAGTCACTGTTCCCCTATTATCCCCTTTATTATAAACTTACTTATTTACTCCTTTTTAAAACATCATAACTATATTGTCTGTCATGAATCAACATGGATTATGATTTACTGGTATAACATCCATAGTTAGAGAGTAAGTTAATAATTATATGTTTTTGGATGTCCCCCAGACAGATGCATTTAACAAAAGTACAAAATCAGTATTTCTTGGTCTATACATCACAGTAATGGATAAATATTTACTTTTAGGATGTATTTAAGCAACAACCATGATCTAATTAATTAATACAAAATTGTAATTACTTGGACATTGTTCAAACTTCATGTATGCTCTCATGCAACTAAAGGCTAGCCACTCTTCTTATACCCACTGCTCACAGTTGTCTAGCTTCTGGTATCATTTTCACCCAGGTAAACACAAACTTAGTATAGTACTTGTTGCAGGTTATTTCAGATAGAAGGTACACAAGATAGTATATGTTGACTAGAATATATGTCAGATAAGATACTGGTGTCTATACTTGAATCTGGGTGA
Source organism: Coemansia furcata (assembly GCA_027579525.1). NCBI lineage: Eukaryota > Fungi > Kickxellomycota > Kickxellomycetes > Kickxellales > Kickxellaceae > Coemansia > Coemansia furcata. Next base: position 29,675 of record JANBUP010000029.1, on the reverse strand, counting down.
GCAGTTGGCTATATATGTTGTTCTTGAGGTTTGCAACTTGTGGTAGTTTGCCTGTTCATGTGTAGTGCCTGTGGGGCTTAGGGTGTATGTCTGTGTGCATGGTAGTATGCATGGCAATTACCTGCTTGTTTCATTGTTCAGCTTGCTTGTACTTGTTTTAGGATGGCAACTCATTTGAGCCACCACATCACTCCCCCATCTCTCCAATGGCTCAATCAATAACTCCCTGTGAGTAGACAGTAGCCTGTTTAGTAAGAAGCAAGGTTTGAGGCAGCATACTCCAATGTTGTCAGCATGATCATCTCCAACTAGGCTGCATGCCAAGTACAGGTTATGTGTGGACTTGGCTAACACCCTAGCAGGTCCATGCCATTGTGCCACTAGGTGCCCACCTTTGGCTACAGTATCTCCATACCAAAAGAAGACCAGATTGCCCACTGCATATATTAGATAGTAAATGGTATAATTATTTACTAAGATTATAGAATAAAAACTCTGAGTTAGAATAACTAAAGAAACTCCTCAACATCTTGTGTGCCATCGTGCACACATATAAATGACTAAGTCATATCACCGTCACTTGACCTTGATTAGATCTGAGTGATCTAATCCGATCAGGCTGATCTGTCTGTTACAATCCAACACTCTCCCCAACCAGGCCTGAGCCCATTAGCTGAGTGCTCTTGTATTTCTGCATCACTCTTTTTGCATTTACAAGGTTTTCTTCTGGCTCCCAAGTATTCTAGTTTTTTGGATAGCCTTTCCATCTCACTAGATACTCATTGCATCCCTTTTTCGTACAGTGTGCAACTATCTCTTTGACCTCAAATTTGTCTTCGCCATCTACAAATTCAGCCTCAGGCATTTCATCATGCCTCCTCTTGAATTGGCTTGACATAATGTACTTGCAAATGAATGTAACTGACACAACCAGGTGTATCTTCATCAACTCTGGTAGCTTCAGCTTGTACACATTAATGCCAACTGCTTGCTCAACCTTGTATGGTCCAATCCACCTGTCACCCAATGATGTGCAATGCATGGTCACTAAATACTCAGGCATTGCTAAGGTATGTTTGATGAGCACCTTATCACCCTTACGTAGCTTCAGCTCAGACCAGTTCCTATCATGGTAAACAGCTGACTTTGCCTGGACTAGCTCCACATTCTCTCATGCTGCATGAAGAATCTCCATCACCATCTTCACTTTCTCAGCAGCTGTGGGGTTGTGCTTGTCATTGCTGTTGATGCTAACCAATGGTCCTCTCGGCTCATACCCATAGTTCATTAGGAATGGCATCACACAGGTAGATGAGTTACAGCTAGAGTTGAAGGCAAACTCAACAAATGGGAGGTACTTATGCCAGTCTGACTGATGACTGTTGATGAAATGGCATAGCATTGCCTTGATAGACTGATTGACAACCTCAGTCTGACTGTCAGTCTGTGGATGGGCTGCAGTACTCATGCATAGCTGGATACCAAGTAGTTTTGCAAAGCTCTTCCAAAAAGATGATGTAAACTTGGGGTCATGGTCTGAAACAATCAACTTTGGAATGCCATGGTGGATGAACACTTTATTGACATACAGCTGAGCAACCTCTGGTGCTGTCACTCATGTGGTAGTGGCAATGCAATGCATCATCTTTGTCTGCCAATTGCAAACAACAAAAATGGCATCATACATGTCACCTGACAATGGCAGCTGCATTACAAAATCCATCGATACATCAGTCCACTGTCCTGTGGGCTGCTGCAAGCTCTGAAGAAGACCATAGTTGTTAGCATCATTCTTGGTTCTCTGGCAAGAGTCGCAGGAGTTGATGTACTTGCAGACATTGTCAAACATGTTGGGCCAGTAATAGGCCATGTGTAGCATATGGTAAGTCTTCTCGACTCCTTGGTGTATTGCTAGCTTTGAATCATGGTGTTCCTTGAGAAGCTGCTGTCTAAACGCCCTATTGCCAATACACAGCCTACTCTTCTTGTATAGGTAGCCATTGGTCAATTGATACTTGGCGTACATCTGCTTTGCTGATGAGGATGAGGGTAGTGGGGCATCCAGCTGCCTCTGGATAGCTTCCAAAGACTTGTCACCCTGGTATGAGTGTTTTGGGTTATCAAGGCTGTGTGGGGCAACTGAAATTACTGTGCTAACATGCATGTTGCTGCTCTCTGTACCCATGGATCTGAATCCATGGTCACCACACTCTGTCTCACTCAGGCTCACAACCTCTTGTACCTCAGGTGTCTCATACTGGTACATGACAATCTGCGCCACCTTTGCACCATGGCTAAACTCCATCTCCATACTGCTGCTGTTGCTAATGATCACTGCAATCTTGCCAGTATAGCCCAAGTCAACAATACTGCCAATTATGCTAATACCATTGCTTGTGAGACCACTCTGACTCTCAATTTTGGCAAAAGTACCTGTTGCTGGATGTATGGCAATGCCCAATGGAACTTGGCTCATTTGTCCTGGCTGCAGCATCATTGAGTCTGTAGTGTAAATGTCATACCCCACATCATCACCATGCACATGGGTTGGAAGCTTTGCAAATGGATGCATGCACATGACCTGAATTGTCTTGGCTAATGGTGCTGCCAACTCGGATATGTGCAGGTCATCCATGGCATCCATGAGCTCATCAATGGCTGGATCAGTATCCTGGCTAGCATATGCATCTCCCTCCTCCTCCAGATCCTTGCCAGCATCAGCAGCTGCTTCAGCTGCCTCCTTGGATGCTATCAATTGCTCTGGTCTGAGTAGCATGGCTTTCAGTATCAGTGTGCCAGAAGCAATAGTCTTCTTCTCATCCTCCAACTTGGGTGCATATGCCAGAAGAGTATCAATCAGATCACTACTGGACTTAATGGCAGGCTTGCTAGTGAGGAGCCTTTCATACGCCACATTTGCTGTTGCTGGAAACATCTGGATTTTGCTCATGTCCATAGGCAGCTGAGACAATGCATCAGCAATTACATTATCCATACCCTTAATATACTTGATATTAAAGTTGAATGCAGTGATAGTGTCCAAGTGTTGCACTTGATGAGTCTTGACATGGGCTTGCAGGCAAAGATGCTGTAGTGCACACTGGTCTGTGCAAATTAAAAATGTCGACCCTTCGATGTAGTGGCAGAACGTCTTGATAGCATGGATAATCACCATTAACTCCTTTGCATAGACAGCTTTACGCAACTCGGAATTTGCAAGCATCTTTGAAATATATGCCACAGGATGCCAAACACCATCAGCCTCTTTCTGCTGCAACACTGTGCTGATAGTGTAATCTGAAGCATCAGTCTCAATATGCTTTGGTAGTCTGGGATCAAACTGCTTTAGAATCAGCTCAGTCAACATGGCCTCCTTCAGCTGCTCAAACGCTCACTGCTGCTGCTTGCCCCACTGGAATGGTGTGTCCTTTTTCAGCAACGCCATCAATGACTTGGACATCATCACATAGTTCTTGATAAAAATGGCAATAAAAGTTGCACATGCTGTGGAAATGCTGAATGTCACCCTCATTTTTGGGCCTTGCCCACTTGCGTATGGCATCAATCTTGGCTGGATTCATGCGTATACTAGTCTTGGACATGATGTGGCCTAAAAAGTTGACTTTAGAAGCAAAGAATACACACTTGGATGGCTTGCAGTAAAGTTTTTCCTTTCGGAGAGTTTGCAAAACTGCATGCACATGCTACTTGTGCTCCTCCATGCTCTTGGAGAACACAAGCACATCATCAAAATATGCCAATGATTACTGATTCAAGTGCTTACCAAGTTCCTGTTGAATAATGCTCTGGAAAGTCACTGGGGCATTGCACAGCCTGAATGGAAGTACTTTGAACTGGTAAGTCCCAAGTTGTGTACAGAATGCCATCATGGACTTGTTGCCAGGTCTAATACAGACCTGGTGGTATGCCACATGTAAATCATCTTTGAGAAGATAGTTGCACCACACATTGCATCAAGAAGCTCATCCACACATGGAATAACATATGAGTCCTTGATGGTAACTTTATTCAGGCACCTATAATCAATGCACAGGTGATAAGTACCATCATTCTTCTTGATGAAAATAACTGGAGCACCCCAGGGGGAAACTGATGGCTCAATGAGCTGACATTCCAGCAAATCAGCAATCTGACACTGTAGCTCATCACTCTCAGCTGGAGAAAGATGGTATGGTGACTGTGCATAGGGCCTTGCACCCTCTTCCAGCTCAATCACATGACTAATCGAATGCTCTGGTGGCATATGTTTTGGGTACTTGCAAATAATGTTGCTAAAGTCAGCTACAACTTGCTTGGCCTCAGAAGAATTGCACTGCATATTGTTGACCAAAATGCCCATGTTGCTCATATTGTTGACAAAAACAATGCTGCCTGAAACAAAGCCATCATTGTCTTCAATGGCCTTTGACATCTGATGAATGTCCAATACCTCATAAATGCACTGCAGCTGCACAATGGCTGATGTGCTATTGAAAGGAAGTCCCCTGATTTCTGCGCACCACCCATCAGCCAAAACAATTGCAAGAGATGGAATATCACACTGAATAATACCCTGATGAGTGTGCAAAAATGACATGCCAATGAGAATGTCCTTGTGAATAGGCACTACCACACATGTGGTGGCTGCAGGGATATGCTTGGCACCAAGTAGCATGGGAACATCTACCACCCGAGATGCAGAAAAATATTCTTTGCCATCAGCAAGGTGAATGCTGATAGGCTTGCCCAATGTCTTGGTGCAAAGTTGCAACTGCTCTACAATGCACTGAGAAATGCAGCATCCCTATGCACCTGTGTCTGCCAACACTCATATCTTCAAACTGCCAACCTCCCCTGCAATCAAAATCTGATTATTTGCAAGTTTTTCATTTCCACCAATAGCATTTAAGGAAATGTCAATATATTGAATATCAACACAAAGGCTATGGTGAGGAATGTTACCTGAGCAACAAGTGCTTGCATCACTTGTGCTCAGTTGGCATTTCCTGAAAATGAAGAGGAAGGGGGAGCCAGACAATCAGGCTCTGAGTCAGAAGGACCATTGTCTTCACCAACTTGATTTATGTGCAAAGGCCAGCTGCATTTGCCTTGCCTTTTCTAGGGCCTGTCTGCAGAATTGTGGTTGTTGTGCCCACTCAATTGATACACGTTAAAATAGGGCACACCCTGTAAGACCTGTGGCTTGTTCCAGCACAGACAATGCACTGGTTATTGTCAAGATGCTTGAGGAACTCATCCCTGCCACAAAAGTGAGAAAACTTCTCAAACTTGGGCAAGAATGGCCTGTCAGCTGCCTGAATGCCATGTGAAAATGCCATCCTATCAACGTCCATGTCCTTAGGGCCTGAGTGGACAATGGCAGTAGAGTGGGTAGTAATCGATGTTGACGTGTTAAGAGTAGAGACAATCGAAATGGCTCTCTCCATGGCATCCTGAAGCTTGTCAAACTTGGCCTCTATTAGGCAAGTGTGCACATAGGGTTTTCTGACAAACTTGTTAATGTAGCAGAAAATGGTGTCTGAGTCATTGGGGTCCAAATTGTTATGGTTGACCAGAGTGGAGAACTCATGGTTGAACTTTACAATTGGCCCACCCGTGTACTGCAACTGCTCCAGTTGCATGGAGTACTCTGCACCAGTGGAAATGTTGCCATTCCAGGTGAGGAGAAACTCCTCCAGCTGGTTAATGTTGATGGCTCCCATGATGCTCTTGGTCTCCAAGTATGACTTGTAACTTGCAATGGCTCTCGGCTCAATTTTCTCAACCAAATGCTGTATGTAGTCTGTCTCAGCAATACCTGCATTCTGCAGATAGCCCCTTCCTGCTTGGATCCACTGGGCAGCACCTAGCTCAAGTGTCTCAGTGAACACTGGCAAAGAGTGCAATGGATCCAGCATCTTGAAATATGAATTATAGTTGCTGGGGCCTGTGACTTGAGCAGGCTTGCTGCCTTCACCACTAGGAGTCGTAGTGGTAGTCATAGGAATAAAAATAAAATATAATAAGGCAAAATAGACCCTGTGGTCAAGTCGTTTAATAAACAAAGGAGAATGCTACCAAATATTAGATAGTAAATGGTGTGAATATTCAATAAGAATATAGAATAAAAACCCGGAGTTAGAATAACTAAAGTAACTCCTCAACATCTTGTGTGCTGTCATGCACATAGATATTGACATAGTTGCCACACACATCACTTGACCATGAATAGATCTTTCAGATCTATTCATGGTCAGGCCAATCTGTCTGTTATGATCCAACAGAATCTATGCTGATAAACACTCTTTTAAGTATTGCTCTCTCTGCCTGCTGCTCCACTTGACACGAAACCACCAGTTTCTCACCATCTCAGCTGCTATTTGGATTTAACCCCCAAGTACCCATGGTCAACAAACCCCATCCACCAGAACTCAATGAGTTTAATTACCACTGCTATCAAGTGCACCTAGCCAAGAGTCAAGTCATATGATGGAACATCACTGCTACTAATACACAACTGGCTTTGGAGTGAGAGCAATGCCAGTACACCTGACTACACCTGCCATTACTGACATCCTACACACTTAGTGATTTAGTCTTCTTCAGGTATGGAGACACCATAGCTAAACATGGATGCCTGGTGGCATAATGGCAAGGACCTGCCCTCATTGTAGGCAAATCCATGCATTACCTATACTCTGTATGCTGCCTAGAAGGAGACGACCATGCAGACAACATCAGTGTATGATGACTCAAGCCATGCTTCCTACTGAACCTGCCTGTATCTACCCTCAATTACTCAGCTGCAGAGTCTTTGGAGATACAGAGGGAGTGATGTGGTGGCTTAAATGATTTGCCATCGTAAAACAGGTACATGCATGTCAAACTATAGAACAATCAGATAATTGCCATGCATATCCCTATGCATGCAGACAATGCACACTAACCCCATGGGTGCTACACATGAGGGAGGCTTGCTCCCTGGATTGCTCACCTCAAGAACACTATATAGCCGACTGCTCACCTGGATTCAAGTATAGACATCAGCATCTTGCTGACATATCTTCTAGCAACATATATTCTACATAGTAAACCTTCTATGCATAGTAACCCACACTGTGTATTAAACTGACCAATAGACAATATGCTGCACTGTCAAAGTCTAGTAAGCATACTGTTTACAAGCAATATCTAAGCATAATATTGTTCTTAGATTATATATAAGTGCAGCAGGCCAGCTAGAATGTCAATTTGCCTAGATGAATGGAAGGCAGCTGGAGTGTTGACCTGCTTTATAGAAAGCATGGCAGCTGACTGACATACATGCAATCAGCTGCACTTTTTTATATCTCTTGCAAGCAAATTGGTAGTAAGCAATAAATGTGTGTGATTGCTTGCACTTTGTCTTAAGGGAGGTGAAATGATTCGTGCAACAAGTAACACATTGGGCTGACTGCTGTTGTACTGACAAACAAGTCACTCAAAATGATTGCTTTGTATTTCAGCTTTATTTTTTTTAGCTAAAGAAGAACACCTGATCATTGAATAATATATTTTGCATTCAGCAATACAACAAGTGTTGACTGGAAATCCGATTATGCTATCGTTCATTTGCAGTCATTCCCATCAAGCAGCAAATGTTTTACAAATCATTGATGGCAAGAGGTATAAAATGAAGATGCAATTTCCATTTTTCCTCTCATCTTTTGTGTTCTTCACATTATCAGATAATAATTCAATACAACCAACATCAGCATTTGATCATATTTAAATAATCTATATCAAGATATGGAATACTTCAAGATCAAGGTATCAGACATTGATTTTAACAATTTGTCCCCTGAACAAAATGAGATTTTAAGGAATGTGTATATAATGTGTCATGCTGATAAGATAATTGGCAATAATGCCATGCATTTTATTGCACAGGAATATGCTAAATTATCAAATAACCATTTTCCTATTATACCAGTTGATGGAGCTAAACATGCTCCTGGATACTTTTCTGGCAATGAAGATGTAAAATCAATTGTTCTTTTTCATCTCAACAATGGAATATTAACATTTGTGACTGATGATAAAGTTATTGAAGCAATTGGGAAAGCCAATGATGGATGTAATGGCGAGTTTGAGATCATTTGCCCTACAAGTGAGGAGGAGGTTAACGAACTACATGGTATAAAGCAAGAATGAATAATGCATGTAGCATCTACTGATTCACAGACTCTAGACCAAGGCATTTATATGGGAATAACGTATCAGCCCATGGTATTTTAATGACAATTATAATTTAACAATAAACATCTTGTTTAAGTAAGCATAGGACAATTCTGTCCACCTGCTCTATGTAGAACAGGGTTTATTTACCTCCATTCTCTTATTAGAGCCACAGAATCTCAAATACCTTTCCATCAGCCAATCACAAAAAAAATAATTGGGTGTTGGTCTCCAAATGGAATTCCAACACTGGCAACAAATCGGCGCGATAAAATGAAACAACAACGCAGCACTAAGGTGCAAATCACTAGAGAGCAGTAACAAGGGGGCAGTAATCGATTGGTATACTAGGGATAGGAGGTCAAAAGCTGTCTAAATCTTGTCTAAGGTTCTATACTGTGAGTGGTCTTGTTGGCCGCGTCTTTTATAGGAATACGCAGCCTGAATCGCTGACGGTTCTTGCCAGACTTCGGGTCATACTGTGTATACGCGACGACAGGCATGCGCGGGCCATTTCCCTGTCTAGTTAATGAGTCACTCACCAGCGGTGCTGTGGCGGAGTTTACTGGAATGGCCTGATGTGTCAAGGTGGCGTGAGGTGTGGAGTTAGAAATGGATATGCACGGGCTAATATTGTCGGAGCGTGAACTTCTCGGAAGCTCCGGTCTGGTTGCTGAGCTGGCTCGGCTCGATTCACTCGGTTCAGCCGCGATCTGATCGGCTGTGTTGGGTTGATCACCAACATGGGAAACCACTTGTAAACAATTATGGCATAATTATAGTCGGCTCGTTATAACTGGTGAGCTGATGAGCCACCCAACAATAGTTGGCGAAACGCGTCAGGCATAATTTAGGAATCTTGTTTCACACAATTTATTGATTAATCGGCATTTCACTTTACTTTCACTCGCTTTCCATCTACTCGTCCAACTCTACATTATAATACTCTTTTCCAATGCCAACGATGAGGCGTAGTGGACGGGGCAAATCCGACGCGCAAGAAGATAACAATATGGCGCCTACACAAGATAGCCAGCAGGAGGAAGAAGGGGGCGAGTCGCGTGGAATTGCAGAATGGTCAGCGTCACCGTCTCCCCTGTCGTCGCTGTCCACGCCGGCCAGCTCGGCAGCGCAAGCGCGCCGCACTTCGCACCGAATGGCGCGGGATGGGCGCACGGCAATGGCAGAGACAAACATGGAGGAGAGCGGCAGCGGTGGCAGCGACGGCAATGACTCGGTTGACGAGCTTCTGTCGAAGGCGGCCGAGGTGATTCGCGACAAAGTCTACCCGACTCAGTCTGACGACGACGACGAGGATGAAGAGCGCGATGCAAAGCGCCAGCGCAGCAGCTCGCCGGCAGCAGAAGCAGCGGCGGCAGCAGTGGGGGGTGGTAGTGCGCGGGGCAAAGCGGGTGGGCGCGGTGGGTGGTGGCCGGGGAAGCGCGGGCGGCCGCCAAAGTCGGCGGCGGGGCTGGCACGGCAGCACAAAATGCAGGTGGAGGAGGAGGCGGAAGAAACTAGTGACGCGTTGGAGCACGACTCGGAGCCGGACGACGACGTCGACATGACCGACGCGGCGGGGGAGGCGAAGGTGAGCCGGTTCGGCGAGCTGCTGGGGGGGCGCGAGTACATCTGCCCGGTGTTCCAGTCGCCGTTCCGGGGCAGCGGGCAGCGGCTCTTCGTTCTGTCGATGGACTGCTGCCGGTTCACGGGGGCGCGGGACTCGTACATGCTGTTCAAGCAGCACCCACGCATGCGGCGCGTCGAGACGACGCAGCAGGAGCGCGACCTTCTGGCGGAGCGCACGATGATCCCCAAGGTCACTCGATTCCGGCCCATCGCCATGATCACGGCACGCGCTGCGTTCCGCGAGTTTGGCGCGAAGCTCGTCAAGGACGGGCGCTACATCACCGACGACTACTGGGAGGCCGTTAAGCGCGGGGAGGCCAAGTACCCCGAGGGCACGCCCGTCGCCAATATGAGCGTGTATCGCAACGTCATGGCCGCCCACGCCGCCGGCATGGCCCCAGGGTCCACCAGGGTCGCGAGGCGCAGCACGCCCCTGCGCTCCCCCGTCGGTGCGCCCTTGGATGGGCCGCCCCCGCACATGGCGCTGCCCCCGCAGCAGCAGCAGGCGGCCGTTAGCAGCTGGGTGCAGCTGGAGGCCCAGCAGCGCCACGCCGCGGGCCTGCAGGGTCCACAGCAACGCCACGCGATGCCCGTGCAGCAGCCGCGCCACGCAGGGCGCACAATGGCGAGCGCGCTTATGCTCGCGCCACAGCTGCTGCCGCCCCTGGGCGAGGCTGAGGGTGGCGATGCGGAGGGCGTTCCAGCGCCGGCGCCGAAGCCGGTGTTTAGGCGCATGCGGGCTGCGGAGACGGCGGAGCTGGCGTTCGATGCGGCGGCGTCGGCGCACCGGGCGTATTTTGATGACAGCGGCTTCGTCGATGGTGCGCCGCTGCAGCTGAGCCTGGCGGTGTCGTGGGCGCGCGCGCCGACGGTGGCGAACCGGCTCAAGCAGCAAACGGGCGGCTCGGCGGAGGAGGAGGAGGGGGGTGCGTTTGGGCCGATGGCGTTTGCGTCGGGACGCGTGGCGCGCGAGTTCAACGCCTCGGTGCGGCTGTGGCGCGACGACAACGGATGCACGTGGGTCGACCCCCACACGGGCCTGCGTCAGGTGCCTGCTGCCCTGCAGCCCACGTGTGCGCATGCGCAGCGCGTGGCGACGACGGGCTCGGGCACTGACGCGAGGGTGGCGTTTACGGATGCGCAGGCGGAGCTGCCGGAGGCGGCGCACGAGGCGTATCCCTTGGCTGTGCTGCCGGGGCAGTACCAGGCGTCGTTTCCTGTGCATCGGACGCGGTACGGGCAGTCGTATCAGAGCGCTATGCAGTCGTACTCGTACCACTGGCTGAGGCAGCTGGCGAACCAGCACCACCAGGTTAAAATCAGTAATCAACAGCAGCAGCAGCAGCGTAGGCGTTAATTAATTAATATATTTGTTCGTTACATGTTGAATAGCCGCCACAGCCAACTACCCCCTGCGCTGCGCCGCCCGCGGTATTCGGGGTTGGTTCTTGCGGATAGCCGTGCCATGCGCACCTGGCTTTGCAATGAGTGCAAAAGTCCGCCCGAATTCCCCCTCCTCCGTTCCGCACTGTCCATGGCTCCTGCGACGGACTGCTGCACGTAGCGCACGGCGTGCTCGTTGGTGCTTGCGCTGGCTGTTGCCACCGCACATCGCCTACTCTCTTCGATAGCCGCAGCGACGGCCTGCTCGTCGCTGAGGAGCAGGGGCAGGGCCGGCATCGACTGCGTGAAAGTGCGCACCAGGCCGCCACCCGCCAGACTCGCCGACGGTGTCCGCCGACCCCTCTCGCCACTGGATCTGATCTGCGCACCGTGGGTCTGGCTGGCACGCCGCGACAGGGAGCTTTGTGTGGAGCCGAATACGGCGGCGACGGCAGCGGCGGCTGCTCTTGTGGCGTGGGCGCGGCCATACTCCGTCTGCTGCGCGATCTCCCAGTAGGGCGGCGGACCCGCGGGTGCCTCGTCTTCTTCGCGGATGGAGCGGCTCACCGAGCCGCTTTGGAGGGAGGGCGGCTGGTAGAGGGGCAGGGTGGAGTCTATGGAGTCGCGGGACGCGCTGCGGTGGCTGCGGGGCGCTGCATAGGGCGATATCTGCGGCAGGGGCGGTCTTACTATGGCGAGTATGCCGGCAATGGGCGCTTCGTTTACTACGTAGGCGAGGCGGCCGCGGTGGATGCTGAGCCACTGCCAGACGCTGTGGAGGGTGGTTCCGCTGCGGCACAAAAGACCCGTGAGGGGCGGCGGGCAGGGAGGGCCCCGTTTGGAGAGGCCGTGGGATTGCATGACGCGGTTGGTGCTCTCGTCGGCGAGGGTGGCGGCGCGGAATATGACCATGGCGTAGGGGCGGTCGGCGGACTCGTATGCTTCTACTACTATGTTTCCTGTTAGTCCGTCGCGTCCAAAGGTGGTCGTTATGTAGTTAAGGATTACGTAGGAGTGCGTGCTCATCCATGTGTAGATGTCTGTTAGGCGCGCCTTTTTAGCTACGATGGCGTAGCTACGCAATACGTCTACTTCGATCTTGTTCGGATAGCGCCATTCGAGGAGTGTGGGCGGTTTGCGCTTGAATACTAGGCGCTCTGTGTAGTAGTTCTCTAAATAAGCAGTATGTTAGCTTTGGTTTGTACGAATAGGTTTCTTTGCTGGGGATTATTCGTACCTGGAAGAAAACCGCGAGTTATGTCTTCAAACATAGTCATATGCGAAAATAGGGGAGGGTGTGTGAAGACTGTGAAACAAAAAGTGAGAGAAAAGGATTACAAATAAAAAAGACGCGAAAATAATTACAAGTGGACAAGAAAAGAGAACAATGACGGTGTTATAAATACAAAAAATAAATCAACAGCGGAGACAGGATGACTGTTGTGGAGGGGGGAAAAAAGGGGGGGAGGCGCAAATGAAGCACTTGGCATCCCCCACCACTTGATTATATACCCGCACTGTCGGCTGAGAAATAAAAGGAAATGTGAGCATATGACCAGAGTGGAATAAAAAAGAAAACCTTGAGCTTATAGTTTGTTCGTAATATAGAAATGAGGTCGTTTGGATAGAATGTCTTCTACCGGGTACATCATATGGTGTGCGCAGCTTTAGAAAAAAATGGTGGACGATGTGGATGTTTTATGCAGGTTCTCATATGATCTTCCAGAAAATCTGTCCATCGGCTTTATTTTATTTCTTCTAGAAATCTCTAGATGAGCCGAACCGTGAACCGCTCATAAACCCCCCTTCCCCCTAGTCCCCACTCCTAAATCAAAGTCTTGCAATCTGGACCCCATCGGCTTATCATGCCACCTTTTTTTTCATTTTGTTCCTTTCTTGTTTTGTTACTTGAATTTTACTCTTACTTTTTTATCTACTTGAAAATGGTTGGAAAGGCCTGTCTTATTGTTATTGATGGCTGGGGCGTCAACGCCGACAAACATGTCGAGGGTGATGCTATCCGCGATGCACCCACTCCTGTTATGGACGAACTCGAGCAGAATCAGGCCTATACCACTCTAGCCGCCCATGGTCGGGCCGTTGGTCTGCCGGCTGGGCTGATGGGTAACTCGGAGGTCGGCCATCTGAACATTGGCGCTGGCCGCGTAGTCTACCAGGTAAGTACCCCCGAATATAGAAAACATCAACTAGCTTTATTTCCTTCAAGCTGCAACTAAATACACATATTTAGGATATCGTGCGCATCGACGTGGCGCTTGAGGAGAAGCGGTTTGGGCAGACCGAGAACATCAAGGGTGCGTTTGACGCGGCCAAGGCCGGCACGGGGCGCCTGCATCTCTGCGGGCTGGTGTCTGACGGCGGCGTGCACGCGCATATCAAGCACGTAGTGGGACTGCTGGAGGCGGCGAAGGAGGCGGGGGTGCCTACGACGTATGTGCACTTTTTTGCTGACGGGCGCGACACGAGCCCGCGCTCAGCAACGCAGTATCTTTCGGAGCTGCAGCAGGCGATGACCGATATGTCGTATGGAAAGGTGGCGACGATAGTGGGGCGGTACTACGCGATGGACCGGGACAAGCGTTGGGAGCGCGTGCAGATCGCGTTTGATGCGATGACGCAGGGACGTGGCGAGAAGAGCTCTGACCCCATGCTGACTATTGAGGAGCGGTATGCGAGGGACGAGACGGACGAGTTCCTGAAGCCCATTATTGTCGATGGAGAGGGTGTGGTGCGCGATAACGACTCGATGTTTTTCTTTGACTTCCGTTCTGACCGTATGCGCGAGATCGCGCAGGCGTTTGGCATTAAGCCTACGCCCTTTGATTCGCGGGTGCCCGAGAACCTGCATATTGCAACGATGACGCAGTACAAGGCCGATTATCCGTTTGCGGCGGCGTTCCCGCCGCAGAAGATGACCGACGTTTTGGCGGAGTGGCTCGCTAAGAAGGGCGTTGCCCAGGTGCATATTGCTGAGACTGAGAAGTATGCACATGTTACCTTTTTCTTTAACGGCGGCACTGAGGCCCAGTTCCTTGGTGAGGACCGCGATTTGGTGCCATCGCCGCGCGTTGCCACGTACGACCTTCTTCCGGCTATGTCGTCGGCTGCTGTTGCTGACAAGGTTGCTGAGCAGATTGCGTCGGATAAGTATCCCTTTGTTATGTGCAATTTCGCGCCTCCCGATATGGTCGGCCACACGGGCATCTATGACGCTGCTGTTGAGGCTATTGCCGCGACGGACCTCGCTATTGGCGTTATCTACGAGGCGTGCAAGAAGCATGGATATGCGCTGTTCGTTACGGCGGACCACGGCAACGCGGAGAAGATGATCTCTGACGATGGGCTTTCGCCACATACTGCGCATACCTGCTCGCGTGTTCCGTTCGCGATGGCTGTGCCCAAGGACTCGGACGCTGCCTTGGTGCCTGAGGAGGAGAAGCACGCCCTGTGCGATGTCGCCCCCACTGTGCTGTCGTACATGGGCTTGGATGTTCCTGAGAACATGACTGGACACTCGTTGCTAAAGTAAGATTCATATTATTTTATTGATAAAATGTTATTGACGTTTTGGAAGTGCATTTTGTTTGATTTTCTTTGACCACAATAGACGAAAGGATGCAGGCGACATGCATAGATAGAAACCTGCATGTCATGTCTTGCTCTTCTGTCTTTTTCGATTATATCCCTTTTTCATCTTTTAATATGCCTCATATCAACGACCTTCCTGCGGCTGTTCTTACTCAGATTCTGTTCAAGGCGACCACCATCTCAGCCAAAACTCTATCTGAGTGGAAAACCAATCTGCCTCTAGTAGCCGTATGCCGCGCATGGACAAAGCTGGCGCAACCTTTTGTGTTTTACCATGTCTACGTCGAGCTCACTTCATCGCCATGGTCGGATATTTTGCCATTCGCCTATTCGAATACCTGCCCCTTCTGGACTTCCAACATCGAGCTGCTTATCTCACGAAGATGTGTGTTGGCGGCTAAACGTCTGACGATTGAGCTGGCTGATATTCTTACTCCCGAGTGTCTGCAAAATATTGCCTTGGATATTCTTAAGCTGGATTGCGTCGACTGGCAGCACATCAACGCTTTGACTATATGTGGCCGCTCCTTGGTGTATCAGTATTCAGGTTATACACCTGATTCTGAAGAAACGAGCGACTACGACATTGCACGCACTGTGCAATATTTTGGGCGGAACATGCACAATGTTATTGAGCTCAATTTGCTCTATTCGCGTATGGAATCCAGATGTAAAATTTTTTGTGCCTGTTTAGCTATGACATACGGCAGACGACTGCAGATCCACAGAGCGCACAGGCTTTTCCCATTCAGCTTTCTTAACTTATCCAGACACATCAAGGTCTTGGAACTCAACTTAGGCCCGTTGGCGTCCTCTATACTTACCGGTATCTGCGGCGAGACACTAAAGGTGTTAAAGTTGTCTGGTGTTCCGCGCAACTTTGCCTGGCACCACTTCCGCTATGACATGTTTGACCGACCTATTGTTTTCCGCCGGCTAACCATTCTCCATCTTTTTTACCAGTCCGAGGACAAGAGCAAGGCACTCACCAAAGCTGAAATACAGGAGAAGATATCCTTGGGCGCGCTTAACTGCGATCAGCTTCGCTTTCCTGCGCTCAAAGAATTGACCATTGTAAACTGCACTCCCGACTGCGACCTTCTGTACGCTGATCTCCCGTTTCCTCAGTTAAAAACAGTGGTACTATCCGGGTCTATTGACAGCATCCGCCACTGCACTCGACTGAAGCTTACTTGGGTTTGTGTCTTGGATGTCTTTATTTCCCCACACAGTTCGGACAATTCAACTGAAACCTTTGGAGTAACTAACCACCTCTTCTCTAACATTTGCATTGGGCGTACGGCAGCTTTAAATGTCGATGTTGAATGGTTTATTCCAGATACAGATCAAATGCGCTGGATCAATCTCACAAGACTACGCGTTCGAAAAGAGGACTATGCTACAATTTGTAAAGCAATAGGCCGGTTACCAAATCTTTGCGAGTTGGTTGTGTTCTTCTTGGCGTTTGGCGACATGGCTATTGACAGTCTCTTTGTGGACTCTCCACTGTTTATTAGTGCGGATCCTTTGTTGGCTTGGGGAGATAAACTGGGAACAGTGAAAATAACTAGTTTCAGCGAGGACTCCATTCTAGCGACTGGCATTGGCGGCATCCAAAACTTTATTCTGCATGCGGGCGCACTCAAGAACTTGTGTGTGCCGGTGTCAGCAAAACGATCTGTGGTCACGTTCATCGACACGCACAAGGATCGTTTCCTTCACTTGGCTGATATTAAATTGTTTGACGAATAAACCAATATTTTACTTGGGTACTTGGTACAAATCAAACATTTACAAGGGTATCCTGCCTATGAGGAGCTATTTAGTTTCTAATGCTTTCGAGTGTGTTTATCTAATCACCTACTTTCCAATTCTCATACTAAATGAGAAATTAAAGGATGAAAGTAGTATTACTATTAGGTCGCTGGCGAACAGGCCTCTATATAAAACAAAGAAGGGGAGCCTGGTATATGTGAGTGAGACCAGGCTATTTATCAGGCGAATCATAGGTAAATGTATGATATGTGACATTGGTATTATATCGGAGTAATGGTAGGATTGCAAGCTTTGGTTCGTACATAATTAACCTTTATATTTCAAGAGCAGATTAATTATATTGTTTAATATATAACTACTGAATAGGTCCTGCACACAAGTTATCACTAACGCAGCGAGGAGCTCCCATTTGCACGGGATTGGCAATAGCAGAGGATGCAAGAGCGAGGAGTGCGAATACGTAGAGCTGCATGTTAACAAGTGGTGTAGTAAACAAGATTTGTGTTTCAAAATTGGTATAGTGGAGTGGATTGGATTGAAAGAAACAGAGTATGAGATAATCAAAAGTCGGACTAGTCGCCAGATACTGGCTATTTATATACTCGTAAATGAGTGTACTGTAATCTCGTTTATCGCTTTGGCCAGTACCATAGCGTGGGTGTCTTGTCTAATACAGAGCAACGAGTATAATGCGCTGTAGGCTGATTGTTCAATATGTGATTGAGCCATTATGCCTTTTTTACACGTTATACACCATATCACAGGAGAAACACACGCAGCTCACACGCCTCCATGGGACCGTTTGTTGTTTCTCTGAAATCTGCATGTTGTCATTTCTAGACTAAATTGTCGCTACACCACACATTCATCTGGATATGCAAGTGTCATGATTTTAAATGTCCCACCACCTACGTCACCTGTAGCGCAACGTGGTCGAAAAAACCAGGCCCTCACATTGCTAGCTTTTTATTTCTTGTAGCCCATGTTACAGCGAGTGTCAGGGATGCATTTATTATATATAGCAGCAACCTTTTCTTATGCGCTCCCACGAGCCAAGTAATTAGTGGATAGAGCATTTGCTTGCCATTGTATCCGGCAGTGCCAGAAAGATAGCTTTTACACGGCTGACCATTTGAACAATAGAGTGCCACCCTGCACATCTCTTTCTTATAGATATTCCACAGATAGTTTTTTGTCAAAAAAAATAGAGTATTATTCTTGTGGACTTGTGCAGGATCACTAGGAAGCTACGGGGCTGCCATTGTGTTATCTGAGGGATAATCAAGTACCGGCATTCCGAGACTCGGATTGTATCTAGTTCCGCCATGTGTGGGCAGGTGGGTGCATGCATCACAAAAAGCCGGATCCGCATATAGGCGAGTGGAGGTTAGAATAAGAACAGCGGGGCGGGGGGAGAACATTTCTGTGCCATGTGTTTCTACGACAAACACCGTGTATTTAATATTACTCTGGTACTGACACCAAGCCATGCCTGGCTATATCTCCGCAAAATAATATTTTCCAGCAACAGGGCCGAAATGGATAAAGCCTATATATTCTGAACAGTTCATTCTCTTTTTTTACGTTCATTAACGTATTTGACATTATTACAAAATAAAATGACTAACGTCCTTTATCTCCTACTTTTAGCGCTTGTTTTCAGCATTGTACCATCCGCCGTGGCTCTAGTCGGGTATCCCGCGAGAGCGTGTGCAGCGCAGAATATACTCAACGCCTGCTTGTCGGTACAAGGCATAATGTTCAACACATGTGCATACAGCGACTGGGGATGCAAGTGCGCGGCGCAGCGGACCATTGCCTCTTGCTTCAACAACTGCCCTGACGATGATGGGCGTGTGGCTCAGGAAGGGCAGATAAAGGTTTATTGCAACGCCGCAATGCGCGTAGAAGAAGAGAAATCGGTTATTGCTAGTCAGAGCCAGGCGGCTAGGGCGTCTACGGTGGCGCCGGCAAAGGCTAAGGCGGTGCCTAGGTCGGTTGAGGCTGGGCCAAATTCTGT
This sequence comes from Coemansia furcata, assembly GCA_027579525.1. Taxonomy (NCBI): domain Eukaryota; kingdom Fungi; phylum Kickxellomycota; class Kickxellomycetes; order Kickxellales; family Kickxellaceae; genus Coemansia; species Coemansia furcata. Next base: position 11,041 of record JANBUP010000029.1, on the reverse strand, counting down.
TGAGGCGGAGGCGAATGGCAAGGCGGTGCCGACTATGGCGCAGGCGGCTCTGGGTACGACCCAGTCTTTGGGCAAAGTGGATCGCGCTAACCAGGGGAGCATGGCTATTGCTGTGGACAATAGTGCGGCGTTGCGTGGAGTCAGTAGCTTGGTTGGAGTAGTGGTGGTGTCGCTTGCAGGCATATTGGCATAAAAAATTATTAGTTGTTAACGAGATTTCAGAAATAGCGTACATTTCATCTTTTATACGCATTTGCATTTATTTATTATTTGATGCGGTAATATGTTTTGCTACTGATAATAGCTTTGCAGTAAATAAAATTTCAGGCGGGCACGGTTTCCTTTTCATCTTCGGTTAAAATATTATATTGGTTCCAGTAGCTACAGCTGCACCTTTGGCGACACCTTTAAAGAACATGTTTAGAGATAATGGAATGGAAAGTAGATTTAGTAATGGTTTGTGTTGCTGGCTTTCTTCTGTTGTTGGCTTTATATATATCCAATATATAGATCAATTGGGTGATATATTAACGGAACGGAAGGAAGGAGGGGGTGGGGCGATCCTCCCTCCCAGAGTCAAGATCACAGTTATTTTGATTTTCTAACTCGGGGAAAACACCCCTGATCCGAGGGAGATAAGAGAAAAAGGAAGGAAAGAATATCATTATTTCCTTTTCTTCTTCTTTAATAACAACTTTAGCCTTTACACAAAATACCTTTTAAATAATTAATCATGTCGACGATGCTTGTTGTGCCCGGTAGAACGGCGGCAGTGTCTGGGTTCAGGCTAGCCGCATTGATTGAAAAGTTCCCGTTTCCCTCGGGCGCCATCACGGGTATCCGCGCACACCACGTGCATTTTGTAGATATCGCCGATACAGTCGACGCAAAGGCCCTGCATGCCGCCGCGCAGGCCAACCACACGCCCCAAGTAGCAGCGGGTGCGGTGGATGCCGGCGATGCCGCGCAGGTGTGGGCGGTGATCTCGTCTCTGCTCTGCGGGCCAGGCGAGGCGACGTCGTCGCCACACGCGCCCATTCTCCTCGTCGGTGACGAGAACCCCGCGGAGGCGGAGGGGAGTAGCTTGTGGGTGCTTCCACGTAGCGGTACTATTTCGCCGTGGTCGTCAAAGGCGACAGACATTTTCCACCTGTGCGGGCTGGGCGCGGCGGTGCAGCGCGTGGAGCGCGGTGTTGTTTACCGCTTGGCGTTTGCGGAGGGGTTCTCGATGCCGGCGTACCGGCTGTCTGAGCACAAGCAGATCATCGAGGCAGCCTCCGACCGCATGACGGAGGCCGTGTACGAGGCGTGCCCGCCAGCTTCCGCCGTGTTTGCGCATGTGGCGGAGGGGCGGCCACTGCGTGCGGTGGGGATCCATGCGGGGGAGAGGCTGGTGGAGGCCATAGCGAAGATCGAGAAGGCGGCTCAGGAGGGTGGCGATGTGATGGAGCAGCGGCGCAAGGGCGTTGGGCTGCTGGGGCAGGCGAACCGCGAGCTTGGCTTGGCGCTGGCGGAGGACGAGATCGCGTACCTGGTGGAGGCGTTTTTGGGGCTGGGGCGGGATCCGACGGACGCGGAGCTGATGATGTTTGCGCAGGTGAACAGCGAGCACTGCCGCCACAAGATCTTTGGCGCTACGTGGACGATCGACGGGCACGCGCAGGAGCATTCGCTGTTTGATCTGATCAAGGCAACGCAGCGCGCCCACCCGCAGCATGTGCTGTCGGCGTACTCGGATAACGCCGCCGTGCTGGAGGCGTATGAGGCGGGGAAGATCCGCGCGTGGGCGCCCCAGGAGGGCCAGAAGTGGGGGCTGAGCGAGGTGGAGGGTGGGGTGCACATTGTGGCGAAGGTGGAGACGCATAATCACCCCACGGTGATCTCGCCGTTTGCTGGCGCTGCTACGGGCACGGGCGGCGAGATCCGCGATGAGGGCGCGGTGGGCGTCGGATCAAAGCCCAAGTGCGGGCTGGCGGGGTACGCCGTCAGCGACCTGCGCATCCCGGGCTTCGCGGCGCCGTGGGAGGAAGCCACTGCCGATGTGGGCGCACCCGCGCACGTAGCTACGCCCCTGCAGATTATGCTGGAGGCGCCGCTGGGTGCAGCAGCGTTTGCGAATGAGTTTGGGAGGCCGGCTATTCTGGGGTTCTTCCGCACGCTGCTGCTGCGGGTGCCGACGGGGATGCCGCCACTGACTGACGCTTTGCTGGATGAGCCGGATATGCCGGGCGAGCTGCGCGGGTTCCACAAGCCCATCATGGTGGCAGGCGGCATGGGCAGCGTGCGGGCGGAGCACGTGGAGAAGCACGCGTTTGCGGCGGGCGCTGCGCTCGTCGTTTTGGGTGGGCCGGCGATGCTGATTGGGCTGGGGGGCGGGGCTGCGTCGTCGGTGGCGTCGGGGGCGCAGGCGGCTGATCTAGATTTCGCGTCGGTGCAGCGGGGTAATCCGGAGATGGAGCGGCGGTGCCAGATGGTGCTGGATGCGTGCACGGCGAAGGGAAAGGAGAACCCCATTGCGTTCGTGCACGACGTGGGGGCGGGCGGGCTGAGCAACGCCTTGCCGGAGCTGGTGCACGACTCGGGGCTCGGCGCGCTGATTGAGATCCGCGATGTGCCGAGTGCCGATGCGGCGCTGTCGCCGATGGAGATCTGGTGCAATGAGGCGCAGGAGCGCTACGTTTTGGCTGTTTCCCAGGAGAACGTGGCGGTGCTGAAGGCCATTGCTGCGCGCGAGCGCTGCCCCTGCGCCGTCGTCGGCACGGCCACTGCCGAGCAGCGGCTGCGCGTCAGCGACCGCCTCTCGGGGGGCATGGCGATTGACCTGCCGATGGATGTGCTTTTTGGGAAGCCGCCGCGGATGGCGCGCGATGCCGACACGCTGTCGACGCCGCGTGTAGTCTTTGACGCCACTCTTTCGCGGTACCTGGCGGGGGTGGGCCTGCAGGGGCGCGTGGGGGAGGCGGCGGACCGCGTGCTGCGGCTGCCGAGCGTGGCCAGCAAGGCGTTCCTTGTGACGATTGGCGATCGGTCTGTCACGGGGCTTGTGGGGCGCGATCCCATGGTTGGGCCCTGGCAGGTGCCCGTGGCGGATGTGGCAGTGACGTGCAGCGGGTACGAGCCGCACGTGCGCACGGGGGAGGCGATGGCGCTGGGGGAGCGGCCTTCGCTGGCGCTGCTGGATGCGGGCGCGGCGTCGCGCATGGCGGCGGCGGAGGCGGTGACGAATCTGGCGGCGGCCGACGTGGCGGGCCGCGATTGGATCAAGCTGAGCGCCAATTGGATGGCGGCGGCGGGGCACGCCGGCGAGGGATCGCGGCTTTATGCGGGGGTGCGGGCGCTGAGCGAGTTCTGCCAGGAGCTGGGCGTCAGCGTGCCTGTGGGCAAGGACTCGATGAGCATGCAGATGCGCTGGGAGGGAAAGCAGGTCACCGCGCCCGTGTCGTTGGTGGTGACGGCCTTTGCTGCTGTGAAGGACACGGCGCGCACGCTGATGCCGCAGCTGCAAAAGCAGGGCGGCTCGCTTCTGCTGGCTGACCTGTCGGGCGGGCACAGGCGGCTCGGCGGCTCGGCTCTGGCGCAGGTGTTTGGACGCTTGGGTGCGCACTCGCCCGACGCCGATGCGGCGCTGGTGGGCGGCTTCCTCGATGCGCTGGCCAAGGTGCGTGGGCGCGTGGTGGCGTACCACGACCGCTCTGACGGCGGGCTGTTTGCCACCGTGGCCGAGATGGCCTTTGCCGGGCATGTGGGCGTTGACGTCGACCTCGGCGCCGTGCTGCAGCTCAGCGGCGGCGGCTCGAGGAGCGGCTCGGAGGAAGCCGACCTGGTGGCGGCGCTGTTCAGCGAGGAGCTGGGCGTGGCGCTGCAGGTGGCCGACGAGCACGTCGCCGAGGTCGTTGCCGCATTCGCCGCAGCTGCGGTGCCGATTGCTGTGATCGGCACGGTGGGGCACACTGTGGGCGGTGAGGATGCCGTGAGGTTCCGCTGTGCGGGGGCGACGGTGCTGGAGCGCCCGCGGCGCGCGCTGTGGGCGGCGTGGTCGGAGACGTCCTACCGCATGCAGGCCCTGCGCGACCACCCGCAGTGCGCCGCCGAGGAGCATGCGCTGATCGCCGATGATCGCGATCAGGGGCTGCGCTATGCGCTGACGTTTGATGCGAGGGAGACTCTTGAGACTATTCTTCCTTCTCTGCCAAAGAGGCCGCGGGTGGCGGTGCTGCGGGAGCAGGGCGTCAACTCGCACGCCGAGATGGCGTACGCGTTCTACCAGGCGGGCTTTGATGCTGTGGACGTGCACATGACGGATGTTTTCGCTGGCCGCGCGCACCTCGGGGACTTTGTCGGCTTGGCGGCTGTTGGCGGATTCTCCTATGGCGACGTGCTGGGTGCGGGGGCTGGCTGGGCCAAATCCATTCTGTTGTCGCCGGCGGTTAGGGAGCAGTTTGCGGCGTTCTTTGCGCGTGAGGATACGTTTGCCTTGGGCGTGTGCAATGGCTGCCAGATGCTCTCCAATTTGAGGGATCTTATTCCGGGCACCCAGCACTGGCCCTATTTCGTGGCCAACGAGAGCGAGCAGTATGAGGGCCGCGTCGTGCTTGTTGAGGCTGTGGGTGAATCGATGTTCCTTAGGAATATGGCTGGCTCCCAATTGCCTATTGCGGTGGCGCATGGCGAGGGCCGTGCGCGGTTTGCCGATGACGCGGCGCGTAGGGCGTTTATGGCGGAGGGGCTGGCGGCGGTGCGCTACGTCGATCGCACTACGTATGCGACGCGGGATGAGCGTATTGCGTATCCGATGAACCCGAATGGGGCGGAGCTGAATCTGGCGGCGGTGACGACGGCGAATGGGCGGGTGCTGGCGATGATGCCGCATCCGGAGCGCGTGGTGCGGCGCGAGGCCAACTCCTTCTTGCCTGCGGATTCGGCGGAGTGGGTGCATGGGCCATGGGCGCGGCTGTTTGTTAATGCGCGGCGCTGGGTTCATGAGACCCAAGGAATATAGTATTTATAGCCACATTTTAAGTCTAAAGGCGTCGGTGCCCCCCAAATAATATCTATACAAGCGCTTGTCCCGCACAAACCCCAAAGCCTCGTAAAGGGCCAAAGCGCCGGCGTTCTCTGTCTCTGCTTCCAAAATGACTTCGTTGGCGCCCCGCTCCCGCATCGCCTCCAGAGCCCGGAGGACGAGGGTGGAGCCGATGCCTTGTTTGCGGAATGCTTTGCCAACGGCTACCATGCCGATGTAGCCGCGCGAGAGCGTGGGCTTGTCGTCAGGGAAATGGGTGTCTACGCCGCGGCGTCGGTGCGGTTCTAGTTTGCAGATTACGACGCCGGCGCATTCGTCTCCGCGGTGGGCGAGGATGCAGAGGTCGGGCCATTGGTGCACAAAGTAGCGGTACGTGTAGATGGAGTAGGGCTCGGAGAGATCGCGCTCAATGAGCGCGATGGCGGGGATTAGGTCGTCCTCGGTTTTGTAGGTGGTGTAGGTGATTGACATGGTGAATAATAATGTAAGGTGGGGGGGTTTATATTTTTTTTTGTGCTACTATTGGCATTCGGAGGCGTTTTTGATGTCTGTATGATTTGGCAATAATGGGATATGGCTTTATAATACTAGAAATACAAATATTCTTCTAACCAGCTGACATTTTGAACAATACACGTAAATACCTGTTTTTGAAATATATTTGCCGAACCATTAATGTTTATTTTCTTTCCACTCCCTACCATCATCTGTGTATACCATGTATAATAATAATCGATTTTGTGCGCTTTAGTAAAGTACATTTGCGAGGGAAAGATAAGCAGGGTCAAATAGCCTCAATAAATAAGTTGCTGCCAAGATTGAGGCTCGTCTCAAAATATGCCCTTTCCATGTATGTGAAATAAGGTGTTGAGATTTACCTATCTTTTTTTTTCCCTGCACTCAACTGCATGTACAATTGTATAAATTGGGGGGGGACACACTTCTCCCCACTTCCATTGTTTCCAGATGGGGGAGGTCATTCTTTGTCAAGTGGCCTTGAGCCAAAGTCATTCAAAAACGAAAGAAAAGAGATGCCGAGAGAGAGAGAGAGGCGAAAGAGGATGAGCTTAAAGAACATGTTCTTTGCTTTTCTCCTACTTTTTCTCTTTTTTTACTTTATATTCTGCGATTCGATTTTATATTCTTCTGCTTTTATTTCACATCATGTACTCTTCTCAACCAGCATTAGCAGATACACGCTATTTGCCTCCTTGCCTCCTTTTGTTTGCCAGTCGCTCTGGGCAATGGCTCAGGTATGTGTAAAAAAAAAAAAATGCGACCTTTTAGGCAAATGCGGACAAGAGTAACAACGCATAAAGCACTCCTTTCCTTTCCCCTATTCATGTACATGTCATGTTATCGCTCACCTGCAAAAACACATGCAAGGATATTTGAAAATAGAAAGAAGACAATCCACCTCTCCCACCCATCCCCCGCATGGTTTCTGTTTAATTCTTTTATATGATGCACAGACTCTAATCTCCCCCCTTCTTCCCTTTGTTTTGTAGTCTAACCCTGCATGTCGTCGTTGGATCGCTTGTCTGCCGTTTTTGGCAACCCACGCGCCCTGGGAGAGAGCCCAGTACCCGTGCCTATATTCTCAGCGCTATTCTTCTCGTTCTGGGCGGGGTTGCGAATTTTGACAACTCCATATTACCGGCGGTCGTCCGCTCTTTTGTGCCAATCCTGGTATCCCGTCGCCAAACAGACAACCGGCCGCGCGGCAATTCATTACTCATGACAATGCTCATTTTGGGCGTTGCCCTAATGGCTTCTTCACACTGGAGCACGATAAGAGACAGCGATTGCCAATATGCCGTGCATTTATTGCTGCTGGCGGCCGATGTCTGGCTGCTTGCCACCCAGTGCCGCACACTATTTGCACAGAACGAGAAGCCCACCGCTTCCTTGTCCAGCCCCGAGGATACTGAGCCGCTGGTTTCGCGGCTGACGTACTACTGGGTGTTGCGGTCGCTGCGCTCGGCGGCAGAAATCCCATTTCCGCCGGCGTCTATGGACCCGCGCACACTTTTGCTTCGGTTCCAGGCGCACTGGGACCAGAGCAACAGACACCCGTTGGCACGAGCGCTGGCGCGCGCATTCGCCCGGGACCTGTGTCTGGCGAGCGGGCTGCGTCTGCTCGTATACTTCAACGACGTGGCATTGCCAATTCTCGTGGCGCAGATTCTGCGCGAGCTCAGCGCCGACCAATTCTCCGTCACGCGTGCCGTTTCTGCCCTTTCCGTGTACTCGGCGCTCTCGGTGTTTGCCACCGTTGTCGAGCAGAATCAGATCGATGTCAGGGACAAAGTCGCTTTGAAGATCCGCGTCGCGCTGACCGCCGCCGTGCACCAGCGCATGCTCGCTGGGCCCCTGCATCGGGAGGCCCAGAGCTTGGGCACGGATATGTATTCGTGCGGCGTGCGCAGCACCCAGCAGCTGGCCCTGCATATGGTCAACCTGATGGGCGCCATTTGGCTGCCGGTGCGCGTCACCGCCGGCCTCTACGTGTTCTACCGCCAGGTGGGCTGGGCCGTTGTCCCCGGCATTGCCATAGTGCTGTTATACCTGCCGCTGCGCAAGCTCTTGGTGTCGCGCAGCACGCGGGCCCAGGCACAGGCGGCCACGGCGTCGAGCCGGCGGGTGGGGTTGCTGACTGGGCTGGTGGAAAACATCATCCCTTTGCGCATGCTGGGCTGGGACCGCTTTCTGGCGGGCCGGATACAGGAGTTGCGAGAGCGCGACGAGCTCCAATACACCGTGGAGGCGAATATCGCTACGTCGCTCCTGTCCTTCGTCCGCACGGCGTGTCGCTCGGGCGGCCCGCTGGGTTCGCTGCTCATCTATAGCCTGTATTTGGCGTCGGGCGATCTGTACGTTACTGCTGACCAGGTGTATATTGTCCAAGCTATTCTGCGTGAATTGTTCCCGCTGCTGATCGACGTCCCCCATGCCTTCGACAGCTGGTGGGCCGCCCAACGCCCTTACCAGCAGATCCAGGAGTTGCTGCAGCCGGAGACAAGGCGGGAATCGTCCGTGTTTCCATCGGCTATTCACGTCAAGGGTTCATTCGCCTGGACTGACCACGGCCGCTTGCTCTCTGTGCCTGGACTGTCTGTCAAGCCGGGCGAGCTCATTGCGGTGGTGGGAAAGGTCGGCTCGGGAAAGTCGTCGTTGCTGATGGCGATTCTCGGAGAGATGAGGCAAACAAGCGGCGAATGTTCTATCGACCCTCAGCTCAAACTGGCACATGTCGCGCAGGTGCCGTGGCTGACGAGCGACACGATCCGCGAGAACATCCTCTTCGGGCTGCCCTACGACGAGTCCTGGTACGCGCAGGTGGTGGATGCGTGCGAGCTGCGGCACGATCTCAACCATTTGGCGCTTGGTGACCAGACCATTGTTGGCGGCATGGCGCTGTCGGGTGGCCAGAGAATGAGGGTGGCGCTTGCGCGTGCCGTTTATGCCCGCCCGCAGGTTTTGCTTCTCGATGACATCCTGGCCTCGGTTGACGCGCACGTAGGGCGGCGCTTAGTCAACCGCGTCATATCGCCCTCGGGCCTGTTGGCGGGCACCGCCTGCGTTATCGTCACGCAGAGTCCCGCTGTACTGGCTGTCGCCCACGGCGTGTGCGTAGTGTCCAACGGCCATGTCTCGTCACCACGTCCGCTTAGTGAGTTGCTGAGCGATCCTACCACGGACTTTTGCGCAGCTACAGGCATCTACTTTGAGCAACCCATGTTGGCAGAACCGCCGTCATTGACTACGCCGCCCAATAGCGGCTCCCTGCGTTCGGCTACAATAGACGAGGACATTGTAGCTGCTCCGACAAAGGGATCGGTGACTAAACCACGGTCAGTGCACCCGTGGCAGCAGTATTTGGTGCCGGTGCGCTACATGCTGCGGCTGTGCGGCGGATCAGCAGTAGTTTTGCATTGCGTGACGGTCGCCGCGCAATGTATGGCCTCGCGGAAGGCACAGCTGTGGCTGGCAAAGCCGATCCCTCTAGCCCACGAAAACACAGAGATAGCTCTCCGCTCATGGCACCCGACAATGTGGCATTTTGCCATGTGCGCGGCATGGTGGGCGGCCGACGTCACACTTGAGTTGGGCGGGCAGTGGTGGACGGAGGTAGTATGGCGGCGATCGATGTTTGTCAAGTCGCACGGCGAGTTACTCGGCAGCATTGCAGCAGCGCCTTTATCGTTCTTCGCCAGCATGCCTGTAGGCCGGATCCTGTCCCTGTTCATGGACAGCCAGCAGGACGTCGACACGCGCATGCCGCAGCGGCTAGCCAATCTGGCCACGTTTGCCGTTAAGCTGGCCTTCGAGTCCTGGGTCATCCTCACATTCCACCCGGCGCTAGTAGCCTCTGTAGTCATGGTTATCATAGCCATGCGCTACATAGTGATGGCGTCGCGCGCGCCCCTGGCCATGTATCTTGCTGCGCAGACGGATGCCCGTCCAATGATCGACGAGCAGTATCAGGAGGCGGTGGCGGGTGCACAGACGATCCGCGCTTTCGGAGCATTTGACTACGCGGAGCGCAAGCTGAGCACTCGGCTCTCGGCGTTCGTTGGCGCACAGCGCGCCGGCGACTGCGTTGAGACATGGATTGACATGGCCATGTCCCTATTGCGCTGTGCCGTGACCACCATTGCTTTTGCTATTGCCCTTTTGGGTGCGTATAACGGGGTATCTATTGACGCGACGTATATGTCGCTGGTGTACTGGAGCATTACATTTCTTTTGGCGCGTATCCAGCATTTAGTCCGCCACTCGCACGCGCTCTACTCGAGCCTGGACCGTGCCACTCGCTTTATCGAGTTTACTGACATGGAGTCTGAAAAAACAACATCCAGGGATGCTCCTCCTCCTGTGCACTGGCCCAAGGCCGGCTCTATTGTTTTCAACGGGGTCTGCGCGCGCTATAGTGTGCCAAGCGGGGTTTCTGAACTGGCGCTTAACCGGATGGCATTTACCATCGACCCCGGACAACACGTGGGCATTGTCGGGCGCACGGGCGCAGGCAAAACCAGTATCGCCATGGCATTGCTGGGGTTGCTGATTCCGGAATCGGGCACGATAACCATCGACTCCATGGACATTGCGTCCTTGGCCGTTGATACCCTGCGCGAGCAACTGTCCGTAGTACCGCAGTCAGCACCAGTTCTGCAGGGAACCGTGCGCTACAACGTAGATCCGCGGTCATTGTACACGGATGAGGAGATCCGAGAGATATTGGACTCTGTCGGACTGTCGTGTAGTCTTGACGCGGCGGCGCTGGAGGCCTGGAGTATTGGCCAGTGCCAGCTGCTGAGCGTGGCTCGCGCACTGCTCAAGAGGTCGCGGATCCTCATACTCGACGAAGCTACGGCATCAATCGACCCGCAGGAGAACCTAAGGCTGCATGCCGTGATTCGACGCAAGTTTGCGCAGTGCACCGTAATTACCATTGCGCACTGCTTGGAGACCGTCTACGACTGCGACCAGATCCTAGTCATTGACGACGGCCAGGTATGCGAATATGGAGCACCGGCCAAGTTGCTGGCTGATCCAAGATCGCGATTTGCGCGTATGGCCAGGAAGAGTAGAGAATGAAGATGTTTATATATATATATATATATATATTTTCTTCAACCACCTTTGCTCATCAGTTTGTCATTATTCAACAGTACACACTTTTCCATATACACAAGTTGACGTCTAATATCTTGGTCATGTCTTGTCAATTACTATGATAAAAGTGCAGGGAATATGCGCACCAACCCGCCCCTCAGCCTTTAACGTAACAAATGTCGAATGTCCAAATGCACATGTACAGCCCCCAACTTTGTCGGATTTTTCGGATATGACCAGGATTAGGATAATTAGGATAAAAATTAAGAAACACGGGAAGCTTAATTCTGAACCTCAAGTTATGGGCAATGACACCAACGCCTGTTGTGTTTGGTTAGAGTGTCTTATAAAAGAATAAACTAGGATCAACTAAGGAAAACTACAACGAAAGATAAGGCC